>JAYRBW010061642.1:0-30646 GCA_036023295.1 Invenusta paracnida | reverse complement strand
ATATTAGTTTGGCCAATCACTAAACTCGGGGCCAAAATGGCGATCATTTAGACAATAACTCGGGGCCTGATTTCCCAGCTAGTGAAGTATTAAAACAAATATCTATGACAATACTATACTACTAGATTTGCAGTCTAAAAAAATACTACGTTTAAGAGTTCTGAAATGCCAAACTATTGCTGCGGTGATTGGCTAATCAGTCTTATTTGAATGCACAGAGCGCGGTAATTGGCTAATCAGTCGTATTTGAATTCAAATAAGACTGATTAGCCAATCACCACGCTCTAGGCATTTCAGAAGACGGTTGAACTTTTTAACGTAGTATTTTTTAGACTAATATCTATGAGGTAAACCAAAAACTGTTAGACTTGTTTCCGTTAAAAAAATTATAGTTTGAAAAGAATAATTTTGTGAAAATTGAAACATTTTAAATTACTTTTTTGTATGTTGAAATTATATAGCTTTTTTTCGTATAAATTCGCCTTATATTTAATTATGTCAGAAATATATATAGCTTGTTTTTTAACTTACCGATTCGCCCCCTCCCCTCCGGGGTAGCATAGGGTTAAAATACTAGACGGAATTAATTACTTGACTGAATTAATAATAAAAAGTAAATGTAGTTTAAAATATTTAAAGGTTATTATTCTATATTATTGACAAATTATATTTTTGCAATCAATGAAAAATTTAACAATCTTCAATAACATATTTCAATCATTTTAATTTATAAGATATATCTATGGGCTATTTAAAATTTATACGAAATTCTTTCGGTCAATATTTTCAAAATTAAAATAAATGTTTATTTTAATATAATCATTCCCTACAATAACGCTAGAAAATTATTTTCTTTAACAGGTAAAATATACTTAAATGGTTAGCAAACATGCATAGCAAAACGAATCAAAGGTTACTCATATTAAAACTTAGTAAAAAATAACTTGGTCCTTAAAAGTTTTAGTTGTACTGAGTTTCATATAGGACCGATCTCTTCCAGATTTTGGAAATTGCACTTCCCAATATATATATTATTTTTTATACCGTATTAATTCTATGTACTACTATAATTTTAGAAAGTAGCATAAAAGATAAAAATATATATTTAATTGCAAATTGTATATTAATGTCTCGTTATGCAAAATATTATAAAGTTATGTATAAATTATTTGATATTTTTTTAATATGCATGTGAGAAGACTCAAGGCAAGCTGTACCTGAATCAAAGTTGGCCAGTGCTGACTTGACTGGCTTTCTGAATGTTGCCTGGAAAGTGTCAAATACGGTGTACCAGGTGATGTTTGGCTTTGGCTTTCCCGTCGCATTGCAGGATATATCCAGATGCTTTCCCTCGTCTGTCTTAAGGTTCTTGGGAGGACCTCTGATTATCTTGGGTGGAACTGAAATAGAGAGAAAATAGGAGTGATACCAGCATTACAATTCATTATTGTCCATTTAAATAAATCCTCACTATAAAATACAGTTAAATGTAGTTAAATGCCGTGGAGCTTGGGAAGATGTAGGGTGGTGGTTTATTAGACGGTTAAATTCTATTGTTGACTGATGAGATTCTCTCTCACTCTTTATCTTTAATATAATATGTGTATATTGACGTATAATTTATTGGACATTTCCAGTAATTTTTATTCTTTTCGTTGAGAATGGTAGCGGTTATCTACCGAAATATATCCAATAAAGGATGTATTTATTTCATAATTGTTTACGTCATTTGCTCCAACTTTCTTTATAAAAAATATATTACTTAATTAATTAATCAAATCAGGCAAAAATGCATTTTATTTATAAGATTTAATTGGTTACAAGTTTTATTTATGAATTGTGAGCAATTAATCTAAAGAAATTTAATTAAACTAAATTACGCAACTAATAAACTAAACGAGAAAAGAGAGGAATGCAGTTTTATTTCTAAAACCGAAACTATAGATGTCAACACTAGCTGATATAAAGGATATACGAACAAACGTTTAGTTGGAAAACGAACATGACCAATATCATTTAGTACAATACATTTAGTAAATAATACTTAGTAGTGTTGAATAACTAACTCGTCAGTCAGTGATTTTCATCATAAATATTATAATACGCAATTATGATGCTAAACGTGGCAAAATGATGATGGCAAAGCTGATCGACTCAACAGACAATATAAATGGTCAATTTGAGAAGGCGGCATAAAATATAAAGACAAAATATTTGTAAATAAAAAAGTAAATTTGCCTCACAAACTGCCATTGTATTGGTTATGAATATTCCTTACACGTAAGGGATGGTCAACCCTTTGCTAATTACATATATGTGCAATTTTGTAGATGTTGCTAGCTCTAAGAAAATATGGATTTATGAATTGATAACTAAAAAGACTTAGCAGTACAGTGTTTTAGGATGAACCACCTTTTGGACAAACTTAACCACCTGAAATGCTATCTATGTGGTACCCCTTCGAGAATTAAAGTTACGGGCAACAGAGAGCACGAGGTCTGTTTAAACAACGCTTCGGGGAACATACTGACTCACCTGTCACACTGAGAACTACAAATTTGGAGAAAATCTTGTTTCCCCAGAGCAGATTGCACCGGTAGTCCCCATCATCCTGCTCCAACACAGGATCCACAACGAGATTAAAGACGTGGGTGTTGAGAATGTTCTGGGGATTCAGGTGGAACCGGGTGTCCCCGGAAACGCGAAAGACGCCTCGTGTGAGAAGCTGGCGGGGCCCTTTGATCCAAGTGACATTGACAAACTCCTGATGGTGACACGAAAAGATTACACGTATGTAAACCTAATACGTAGATGAGTAAATACGTAAGCCTAATACGTAGATGAGTAAATACGTAGATGAGTAAATACGTAGATGAGTAAGCCTAATACGTAGATGAGTAAACCTAATACGTAGATGAGTAAGCCTAATACGTAGATGAGTAAACCTAATACGTAGATGAGTAAACCTAATACGTAGATACGTAGACCTAATATGTAGATGAGTAAACCTAATACGTAAGATACGATTTTACTCTTTTTTCTCATTAAGTATAAAATTATCAAATACATTTTGCAAAGACTGATATTAGGTATGTGATGTTAAGTTGAAAAGTCGTCAAGATATATAATTTAATCCGATGATTACGGGTTTTCCTTCGCGAATAAAACGATATACAAAGACGGAGTTTGTTACACAGAAGGTATATTTTTTCAGAATGTTGAAAGATCATGAACTTGTTTGAAGCAAAAAAAATTTTGATTAAAAACGAGTACAACTGTTTGTAATAATGACTACTCAAGTTTACACGCAAACCGGCGTTGATTAATAAACAGACAAAGTCAAATATGGTGAATTAGATTCACGTAATGCATAGCGTTATACATAGAGGTCGTAAAAACGTACATAATCGAGACATTATCAAGATAATAACATACATTTTCTAAAGATTCTGACAGAAAGGGGGGATTATCAATAACTATTCAAATTCCAGAGATCTGGTGAATATTTTAGGTGACATTAAATGAGTTATATTCTATAATTTTGTACTGAAAACGGCTTTTCTGTTTCCTGAGTTTTCACAGCCAATATGACTTGTCGATCTAAATAGATGACATACATGTACGATATCAATGACAATGACTGATTCTACAGCTGGGAAACGCCTTTATCAGGCAATCCATTATTGAGAATTCCTCGTCACTTCTTATTGAAGAATAAACTTGTCTGATTTTGGTCGATAATTAACGCGCGCAGATGATCTCAACTTAAACTGTAGATTTCAAAACTGTGAAATGATTTTTACCTGAATACTGAAAACGAAAACGGTATTAAGCTACTTGCATTTTGATTTAGAGGCTGAAATGAATTGTTCATTGTCTAAACATTTCAATCTTAAGCTAACAATTATGCAACCAAATAACAGCACAATCATGCAACCAAACGATGTTTGGTTATTCAACCCTTATGCATCTTACACTGAAGTTGAGGTTCATATTGACGGTGCAGGCGAGCTCAACAGTGGATCCATTAACTGCCGTCACTGTCTCGGTTCGAATATTGAAGGGATACTCCTGGCGTTGTTGGCCAATCGCCGTGGCTACAGAATTCAAGGATGCGGGGAGATAGTATAAAGGAGTAAAATTAAATCTTAGAAGAACAAAAGCAGACGGTTTTTTTGTCCACTGATAAAGGACCGTAGGAATTATAGGATCATGAGAAGTAACATGATTAAAAGGAACATTTTGGTCATTCAGCTCGATCAAGATTAATTACTTTTATCGATTCCGTAATACTACTACCAGTGAATTAATATAAAAAATGTAATATTATGTTAAGGTCTTTGGCTACTTTAGAATTTAGTTGAAAATCAATAGTTTGTCGAAATTAATTAACTTATTTGTCCCTAATTTCTAGCTAGCTATGGGTGTTTTTCTTTAAACAAATTTTCCTAAAATATATATTTAGTTACTTCTTATTTCTCATTCATTTGAAATTGTATGCTGCCCTTAAAATTAATAGAGAATGAAAAAATCTGTTTATTGATTACTTTTGTTGCCAAGCAACATTGAAGACCTTTACGTTAAAAGATGACGTACCTTCCAAGATGGCTCAATGATAATTAATCAGTAACATGTAATGACTTAAACGAGCTTGCAAATATGGCGAATCCATTGTTTTTATTTGTTCTTTATAAAATTAAATTAATTTACCAGAATCCTACATGTGTCTATATGAAAGCTAATAATTATTACAAAATTATATAATTTAATAACGTCAAATTGTATAAAATACAATTAGAAATATGTTGAAATTTCTACCGTTGTGTTTATAATTGAATTTTAAATAAATTTAAAGATACAAAACTAAAACATTATGAAGAGGAATTAAAACAAAGAAAACTTTATTAAGTCAAGAGTGTATTCTTATTCAGAATAACCGTAAATACTTGCATATTTAATATACATCTTCTGTATTTCTATAATTCCTTATTGTACGATTAGAATGCAAATTTTCAAATGAATCCACTATATTAAATGCGCATGCACAAGTTATTGATTGTATATGTATCTTACGCGATCAATACTTAATAATCAATTTCACACAACACAAGAAGCGTATTGCTGTATTTTCCACCTTCAAATATATTTTACAGTGCTCTTCTTTATGTGTAAGACCTTAACAAACATTTGTTGAGTATAAGTGTTTGCATATAGTATATATTATTATATCTTGGGACACTTATAAGCGTCACGTATATGTATAATATTTAGCATGCTTCTGAGTATATAGACGGCTGCTAAGTGTCGCTAATTGCATTATATATGCTCATCGAACTCCAGAACTCCCAGGAGATACTACGAGGGTTGATTTGAGAGAAATCCTTCTTCAAGCCCTGCTAAGACAACTGAATATTTTGAAGGATGCCTTTCTGTTGAGTTGGCAGCAGCCAAAGTGAGAAACAGCATTGTTGATAACTCATGAGAACAATACTACTATGTTATCTGCTTGGTTTCTTTTTTAGATACTGATAAATATATAAAAGTTCAGATCATTTGTTCAAAAACCTCGCTTCGTTATCTTGGACTTTTTATTAGGATGCATTTTGAAGTTGTGTTTAATTAAAGCATAATATCACTCCTATTGCTAAGTTCTAATTTTTCCAAGTCATGATCATGTCAAACTTTGCCCATAAATATATCCCAACCATTAACGCTTATATAAAAAACTAAACATTAAAATAAGTGGATCACTCGTCATAACAATATAAATAAATCAATAACAACTAGAAAAGAAATGCTGCTATATCTGTAATGTAGACATATTTTATTAAACGATTTAAATTGTTAAATAATTTGCTATTTTGTACTTTACGCGTGGAACTGGTTAGGTGGAAATATTCTGCGCATCTAACATTCTTATTTAAGTAAAATCAATGCAAAAGTATGGAATAGCTAGAATGCATCTATTAAAAGGGCCACATGACTGTATGATGAGATACAACAAGAACTTAAAAATTTTGCCAAACATAATGTTAGAAAATTGACTCTAATAAGAATTTTAAACAGCAGAATATTGACAGAAACAACCGTGTTTTTCTATGACTGATTGAATAACAGAGTGAAAGCAAGTTTAAAAAATATCCCATTTATAAAAAGCGGCCATTTTGTCTCGAGTTTAATTCCTCGATAAAGATTGGATTTAAAGAAAGTGTCCTTTCTCAGAGTAAAGTCCCATTTATATATATGATAATATATTAAGTAAAATAAATTTATTGATTGATTTATATTTCATTTTTTCCTTCGACAGTGTGCAACTTTTTTAAAAATATATATTGTGGACCTAATATATTTCAATTCAGTTTATTTCATATTACATAAATATTATGTCTTATACTTTCGCTTATAGTTAATCAATTTACGATATATCGATCACTCTTATACTCAAGCGTGCCCAAATTAGTATTTTAAATTTATCAAGTTTTTATGTGGATTGTAAAAATATAGCGTGCGATTAGAAATAATATCTATTCTCTCTTTATATTGCTACATATTAAGTATTTAAATTTATTAAAGAGTATATTTGATAACAATTAATTAATTAATATAAATGCGAGATATAAAACTGTATATATATTATAATTATCTGACTTTATAATATGCCTACTTCAAATTACGACACCATATTGTGTTGCCTTTTTCAAATTTCAGTTCCATTTATTTTCATTATAAAAAGTGGTTTTACATCCTTATTAATAGTGTTTAAGCACCAGCAACATCAACTATATTGAACATAATGAATATCTGCAAGGCCATTGGATTCTCTATACATTATAATCTGTCACTATAATCATCGCTTTGGGTCTTAGTATTTTGTAAGAGAGAAAATAACCAATAATATTATAATGCCAAACAGTAATATATGCCATAAGGATATATTAAGAAGTACAAATATTTGCAAAATATAAATTCATTACAGTTCGTAATCTATTTTTGAATCAAGACAAAACGCTTGAGTTATAGGTATAATTACGAAAATTCTGGCTGATCCAATAGGCGAGACTAAACTGATAAATTGTTAAAATAATTGTACATATTTAAATATGCATTTAGTTCAATTATCATCGAAATAAATATTAGTGCTATCGATTTAAATCTTCAACACTTTCAATAAGTTAGCTTGCAAATTATACACAATTTTCCTCTTGATATTCATGCGTTACAATAATTAAAGTAATGAAGAGATGACAGAAAATATCAACAAAACAACTGAGTAATATTTAAACAAAATTAAAATATGTTCAGACAAAAAATATTATGAGTCTTACGACGAGAAAAATGCTACTTATTTCAGTACTATTTTTAGCGTAATATGTCCAACGACTGTCACATTGATTGTTTAAAGCAATCAATATTATTTTAATATATATATTTATCAACTATTTTTAAAATAATAATGCAAAATAGTATTGTTCCAACATGAACGCATCCGTGATTATGTGTCCGTTTGTGTTCTCATTTTGAGGCGACGGTGCAGTAATGACACGATATAATATGCTCTAGGCAGAAATGGTGAAATTGGATGAAGCATTGTTATTGAAATACTGCCATGATAAAAATTTATAGTTTCTGTGTAAGAGATGAAAAGAACCATAACTAGTTTCTAAGGAAAGAAATGAGTTAATCACTTGAAGAAAACAAATGAAATAAGTCAATTGGATTAAGCTGTCTAACATAATATATGAAAATAATTAGAGGGTGCGAGATTTGTTTGTTTGTTTGGTGAGTTGGAACAATGTGCATATAATTCCTAGTTAAAAATTGTGCAGGATCTAAACTGATGATAGATATTATAGCTAACGATTTATTGTAATTTAATGAATAAATATAATGCTTTATTATATTGCTTTTGTCACTCGGGCATAATTACATCCTTGATTATATTTAGTGGGAATGAGAGCAGTAGGAATTCTCAGGCTAGATTTGCGTAATGTATTCATATATCAGTTACTATATTATATTTATCATATCTGTATATATCTGTATTTCCTGAACAGAGGTTAGAAGATATCAAGGCAAACTTTTTACGATATTGATAATTGAATTTCTGAAACAGATCTTTATTTTTGTCAGTTCAACAAAAGCGTTATCATTATAAACAGATAACCATTTTATGTTTTTGTATTTAAGCAAATAGGCGGGATCAAAGTAAAATTGTTTTTTTCGGTATTAAACATGACTGACTTAAACATAATTTAGTCACGTTGACAGCGCTTATTTTTTTAATTTTTCTATGCAATTGAACAAAATAAATCGATAGACTTTAAAGATAGTTGTATTTGCAGGAAATTTGCTTTTTCTATACCATTTTTAAATCATTCATTTAAATTGTGTATGATGAATTAAGTTGCAATAAATTGCTATGCCTTTATTGAGCTATAAAAGAATTATACAATAAATGATTATGCAGTTTACTACATAATAGATTTATGTCATTACAATTGATAACAACATAGATCAACAAGCTAAGCTGTTGAAAATTAAATATTACGCAAAATTTGAGAGAAAAAAGTTATGTTTATTTGCCTTTACTTTTATCAAATATAGCAAAATTACATTAAAGTATTAATGATATATATTGACTCTTGCATCGATATATTTCCTAAAAATAGTTTTATATCTAGTATTTAGTTTAATGAGTTCAGAAATGATGAAATATCAGAACCCCTCGTGCGGACCCTAAAGTTATTTTAATCCGCAGACAGCCTTAAAGCTTATTTTTTATTTTAATATTGAAAGAATGCACCCATGCGAATTTTTTGATCCGATTAATTATTCGATATCAAAGTATTGATTAGCGAAGTAATTCAAACGTAAATTATTTTAAGAGTTTTACTTTTGAGTTTAATTTCTTCAGTTAAAAGAAAAAACTTTGAGTGAAAGATTTCTATAAATACAAAATATTCAAAACAGAGACATTTATTCTAATTATCAAATTTTATTTGACGTTATTAATACTTTAGCAATCGATCGTTTTAAGATAATTATATATTCAGACACTTAGAAATTGCAGCTTTCAATTGTAAAGCTAACTGATTATGTTAAACCATATAATAATAACTACATAACTACATAACTACTGTATATATAAACCATATATGCGTTGCTATAATAGTGCTCATAAATGATTTTAACGATGACGACTGAATTTCATATTTATATAAGAGTTTCATGAAAGCCGTTAAATCTAAATAATTAGAGACCTAATAAATTCAATAATCATTCAATATATTTCTACTCATTTAAAATATAAGATAAGATAAATATAGTGATTAGTCCTCACGTATATGAGTCTCAAAGAATAAATTTGACACAAATAAAGTAACTCTTTAAGTTCAACATCATTTTCGTGTTCTTAATAAATAAGTTAAATGTTATTCTAAAAATAAATCAAATGGTATAGTTTTAAATATTCGATATTGAATAATTAGGATTTGTATAATTTAACTTCCTAATTTGCTGTATTTTAAAATATTTAAAATAATTTAATTATATAATAAAGTAACTTTTGTGACGTCCGAAAATTAAAGTCGGATATAGTGGCATTTTTAAACATGTAGGTACTCAATAAGAAATTCAAATATGAAAGCTATATGAAAGAATTAAACCAAGAATTAAACCAAGTACTTTAATATTCCTGTAATTGGAATTGAGTTACATATATATTCATTAACTAAACCGATTGACAGAGAAAACGCTTGTGAAATATATTGAAATGAAGTGTTAGTGGTTTTGGCTAATGTTTAATACATCAATTCTACAAAACCAGACCCCTGGGACATGTATAGGCTCGTAGACCCAAATGGTTAGCGTTGAATCGAGGCCATGCACGGTTGATGAGACCCTTTAAGGTGGAAACCGGTTCTGTGTTAGAAGTGAATGATATCAGGAATGTATTATAATATACGCTTTATTTAAAGTCTCTATTTTGAGGTAAATATTTAAATCCTTTTAATTATAACATCCATTTATAATTGGTTGCATAAATTCTTAGAACAATGAAGGCACCTTTTTAATAGATTTTCAATGGCATTTTAATAGAATGGTAAGCGATGAAGTGGAGCGCAAATATGATAGTAACTTTAATATATAATATGGCAGTGGTTACTTTGTGTTTTTCACACTTAAGATTAAATAGTCCTTTTCATTCCCCCCATTAATCCTTCCATACAAATCTCCTTGCGCTCATCCTTGGCGCGAAGTTATGCGAAGATCTTTTCTAACATATTCCATATATTTTTAATCGAAAAATATATGTATGAAAGTTTGGGGAAATGTAGTATTTTCTGTAAGAAAAAATGTAAATGTACTTCGTGAATTAGTATGTATGAAATTAGTCAGTAATCGAATGAGAATATTGTTAATTTCAAGAGCGCGATATGCATTTTTAAGGGAGTACATTTTAGAGTGTGGAACACTTCTTATAAGGGTGCATAATGGTGCTTAGGGTGCATAATGGTGCTTAGGATGCATAATGGTGCTTAGGGTGCATATGGTGCTTAGGGTGCATAATGGTGCTTAGGGTGCATAATGGTGCTTAGGGTGCATAATGGTGCTTAGGGTGCGTAATGGTGCTTAGGGTGCATAATGGTGCTTAGGGTGCATAATGGTGCTTAGGGTGCATAATGGTGCTTATAAGGGTGCATAATGGTGCTTAGGGTGCATAATGGTAAATATAGCGCTAAAAGTTATCAAAACTTTATTTTGTAAAAAATCATGGAAACTTTATTTTGCTCCGTTTATTCATTTTAAAATCCTTGCAAAAATGCGATAGTGTTAAGATTGTTAATAAATTAATAAGTTTGTTAAATCTAATTGCAAACTTAGTGCACAAATGGTATGAAAGGTTGGGGAAGTTTATACTAATGGCAGTTTAATATAATGGACTGTTGCATTATCTCGTATATTTAAGAAGTAATTCCACATAAAATATATAAGTTTGTAAATCTTTCATCTTTATACAGAATAAAAAGGTAGGTACATATTTTAATAAAATCTCATAATGCTTAAAATATATTCTTAACTACTATATTTTGCAGTGTGTTACATAAAGCATCGTGTTAGAATATGTTGTTTATACGTGTAGTCATAAGAAATCTAATAATATATTATAAATGCAACTTTATGCAAAATATAAGCACGCATAATCAAATTTTTAAAATTTATTTATAATTATTGCATTAAAGGGATACTTACGAATTTTACTCGGGGAAAATGTCCCCTTTTCGGAGACAGAGCTGAATATTAAAATCGATTTAGACATTTAATAAAGTATAAATTAAACTCCTGGTTCATTGATATATCGAGACTAAACGATCCCCAAGAAGAGGATAACTGAGACACACATGACTGCCTTCTTTGAAGTTATCACGAAACATCCCTTTCTCTTGAAACGGGAACACGAGACCAGTTTCTTTTGTTCATTTGGTAGAGGAACGAGGGAGCAGAGGGAGGTAAGGGTAACAAAACGTGAAACATACCCTAAATTGGACAGTATTTCCTAAAAGAAAATATTAAGCCAAAACTAACATTTTACACTCCTCTCCACTTATAATGCGGGAGTTAAATGTGATTCAAATTTCTTTAGATTATTAACAAAACAGTTTGATTTAATATTACATTTAATTGCTTTGCGCTTTGAACACGCATAAGCTAGTCATACAAAGTGTGTTTTGAGAAAGTTTGATAAATGCTTGTTGCGCAGTCGTTTGGGGAAGGAAGCCACAATCTTGTGCAGTCATCATTTCTCAAAACTAATTGCGAAACAGATTCAATTAATATTGGAAATCTCTCAAGAGCTGCACAGTGTTGGCCGAGTCTGCAGGTTGTTTTGCAGTCGACGAGAGTTCATTAGAACACTTTTAAGTCTTTCTATACCTTTTTGAAAAGCACTGAAGTTCACATGATAAACAAATTCATGTAATCACGAGGGAATACGATAAGTTTGATTGATAGTGCTAGATCCTGCATCTATCCTGGCAGATTTGTTTCTAGATTATATCAAGTCCAAATTAATTAGGTGAAAGCTTTGTCAACTATATTCGATGGTATAATTAGGTCCGTTGTATGAGTGTATATATATATGTATACGTTGACTTCTTATATCAAGTAATATTACCGATCACATAATCAACCTAAATGACCAAAGATGAAGAAAAAGATGACTAATTTACTTTATTATATAATAAAAAGGGAAAAAAGAAGATTATTATGATAAAGAATATATTATGTAGATAACTGCCTTTTTTTAATACATAGATTTAGCGAAAAGGTTGTCTCAAAAGTGAAAGGATGGGCATTGTATACTCGTTTACAAAATTTACAAAATAATTAAATCAAAGTTTAGATCAATACTTCTTATTCGATAATTAGGTACTTAAATTAAATTCAATTCAATTTAAAAACTATTCAATTATTTCAACAACAAACAAATAACAGGGGTCATTTCAATATTTAAAAAGTCAGCGCCAACAGGCAATATAAAATGTGGAAGTCTTATATTTTTCCGTTATGATAGAATCATAGCTAAATAGACAACATTTCAGTATTATAAGATTTCCAACGAACGTCACTTGAATACTACAAATAGCGATAACATATTATTTTTGTGAATTATTTGTTCAAATACACATTTTCTTGAACACTTTCTTACGATTTATTCGTTAATTCTTGAAATATTTGCGAATTCCGAATTCTAGTTCATAAATTAGTGCGAATTCATTTGGCGCTCTTTTAAAAGTTACAAATATTGTCACATAGCCCCCCTAATTACCAGAATTTTCAAACATGTAAAATAATAGCTTAAAATGGCAAATAATATATTTTAGATATAAACATAATATCGTAAAAATGAATCTGAATGTGGTATTGTGACAGACGCTGTCTATAGATATTGCAAATAACATTTATAACATTTTTATATTGACTATGTTTTAATCATATATTGAAAATAAATAAATTTCGTATGATTCTTTAATGCAATGCTGTTAACATTCTTATCAACTTAATTGGAAATAACTAGAATTATTGGGCAAATATAGGAAATACAATTTCGTCAACTATATTAGCTATTAAAAAATATATTTGCAAGGTATAAATTACAATTAAAAATCATTAAAATAAACATACCTATATATATTGCAGAAAGTCTACAAAAAAAAACTTTAAGTATGAATCAATTATGTAAAGAGTTAAATCTTTTAAAAGTTTTATTTTTTATTTTTCTAAGTGTTTTTTTTTATTTAAAATGGTGAGAAAACTTAAGAGTTAAGAAGTTATGAACACAGAGTAGTTATCCTAAACGCTAGAATATATTTCGATCTTTCAAAAATAATATATACATATATATATCAAATTGTCCTGAAAATCCTTAATACAACAGAAAAAATTGATCCACAAGGAAACAATAGCTCATTCTTTTTTGACAAAATAGAGCGATAAATGGCCATGCAACAGCACAAAGAACAGCATCTAATAAACGTCAATTTGCTCTTTTATAGTTCCAACAAAATTGATTATCATACACGCGCTGAATTTGAAAACTACAAATTTAAAAATCAATGTTTAATTATATTGCACAACAGATGCATTCGTCGACTACCTCTAAGGAAGACGACGTTGTAGCACAAGTGTCGTCGGCATGTCTGCGTAAAATCATCGATTATTGCGTTTAGGGGCTGTTTAACGTCTTAAATTAACTTGATTTATTTGGCGGCAAAGGGAGAGGAAGTGGAGTCTGAGGAAGGTTGGGGTGGGGTGGGGTGTGAGAAACTCAATTGGAACACACATGGCAAGTCTATTTAGTAGCTTGAGGGTATGAGCGTAAGAAACTGGAGCAGAGATAGACTCAAAGTTGAGTTATTTCTTGATTGTATGTGACACATGAGTTTGTCTGACCATACCGAAGAAAGACATACATATTATATTGACTATAACGTGACTATGTTATCTATCTATATATAAACAGTAGCAACAAATATTACTTAATTGATCTGCGCGCCACTTCTCCACTTCAAGACAGATCACTGGATCGAAAGATAGGACTCCGTTTTATATATGTAAGTGTGTATCTTTAATGTGAGGCTCTCCAAAGTTAAAAGACATTTAATATGCAAACGTATCTTTTTAACCTTATTTGGGGGCAGGCGTTTCTAGAATTCTCTCTGCCTCATTTTAAGGTGACTCTTCACAGAAGGAAGAGATGATGAAGTTTAACGCCAAGATGATTTTAGCTAGCCTATTTACAAAACTTATCATCCTAGCTGGTATGTGTATAATATATATTAACTTTTGGAGTACCTTTAGTATCTGTAAATGTATATATCATTATTCAATTATGCTTTTGTATAATAGTATACAGTTGACATGAATCTTAGTCACAGACCGGGGCTAATAAAATAGATTAATTTTAGGAATTTTGGCGTCTATTGCAAATGGCCATACGAACAATGTATCATTAATTATTAGTAAAACACTATTTAAATAAGAATTTAACGTGAATTTTGATTTCAAAAGAAATGCCTAGATCTTTTGAAATGCCATTTATTTTGGATATAATCTATGATAATGTGATCCTCGAGGTAAAACGTACCAAAAAAGGTATTGGTTGAATTTATCTTTGCAATATCTTTTTCTTTGTATAACATTTTGATAAATATGAAATCTGCGCATTTAAAAAATATACATATATGAGAAGAAGCGTTAGTAAACGAAACCGAAAATCGAGTCACTACTACAAACAAACAAATTTAATTCACAATATATATCGTAATAGTAATATAGCTGTATATATATATATATTATCGATAAATCGGATTATTTAAAAATATGTTTTCGGTAAGTTGTCTTATAAATAGTCTACAGGTGCTTCACTCATAGTTTCGGTTTTTCATTTGTAACTAAAATATTATTTTTATCTCGCATTTCAATAATTTGTTTCGTACGCTACATAGTTCCATCATTATAACGAAACTGATTTATGAATCGATGTGATACCGAAGGCATTTGTGATATATCTGTAATTCAAATAATAAATTAAACCACATTATCATACAGTGGGACTATACATTCAAGTCAACTTACCAAATTTCAGCTGCACAAGCGATAAAACAATAAAATTGACAAAAGCTAAGCTGCAAAAGTCTCCGACAAAGAGTGACACCATTGTTTTGCTTTTGTTTCAGTTTCAACTCCAAAAAGAAAAATACAAAAATATAACCTCGAAGAATTTAAAGCAAAAAAGTTTCTGAGTTTTACTGAACAGGGCCCAATGGACGCATTGAAACAGGGATCGGAGAAACCAGTGACGAAAAGTCCTCAAATTGTGAAAATGCAGTAAATTGGCGGACAGTCAATTTAGGGAAATATAGCGGAGCTATTTAACCACCAACTGGATATCGGAGAAGAAACTTTTTGCAGGAGGATTCAGTATCTCCTCCTCGATTGGACTGCAAGGATAGGAAGAGCCCTTGGTAGCCTGCTTACTATTGGAATAAGCAATGCGATGTATGTAATTTCAATTGTTGGCAAGCTTCTCTAAGAGCGCGCACTAACAATAGAGTCCAAACGAGGTGTCTGGTTAATTGTTTTCGTCACAATGGAAGGTTAAGAGACCCGAACACGACTACGATGTCTTGAGGGAAGGGCGATCCGAGCGTACAATGCAATGAGCCAAAAGTGTTCTTTGACTAACTACCCTTGCATATATATGTATATGCAGTCCTATTCTAACTACAGTTGGCCCATATATTTAGCAGCGGGACAAGGGGCATATAGCGCGGCATAATTTACCGGATCATCAGCTTCTCTTTTCTCTCTCTCTCTCTCTCTTACCAATGTTTGTCTTCGAATACCCCGGGGGGGTAAAGGCGACCCCTTTTTTGAGCACACTGTTGCTGGTTCCTCGCTAAACTAATATTCTCTCCCCAAAGAGCGCATCTGATCATCAACCTTTTTTCTCTCTTCTCAGCGCAGGCCTTCGAGTAAGTGGAGATTTTTTCAATTTATTCCTTCTGGTAGTTGGAATTCTCTCCCCTTTCTCTCTGCTCCGCTGTCTCTATTTTTCCCCAATTTTTAAGGCACGATTTTAAATAAAGTATTCGGCTTCTTGGATTACTTTTCATAAGATGCGTTTGGCTCTGTGCGGGTCTCTTTGGCGAAAGAGAGCGTTAAAAGAAGGTCTAAAGTAAATAAATAAATATATTCAGTTGTTAGATTTTAACCGCCTCTATACAGAAAGTGTTGATCGAGAAGATGAGAGCTGAAATGAAAACGTATAGAAAAAAACTTAACTCTTGAAATCAATTTCAACCTTTAAAACTATATTTGAACCGGCTATTCCAAGAAATATAGTCTGCAAATTACTATACCGAAGTAAATTCATGAATCATTCGCACGCAAACTGATACCAGAAGTTTTAGGCAGTTGATAATTATTTCAAGAGTTTGTATGTATACCACGCAAAACATTTATTTAATATTGTCCATATTGCGAGGCACAACTGGTAACATATATAACAGCTGGTAACATATAACAACTATAGTAACGTTTGAACAGCGACAGGTTGCTCAATAACTGATAATTATGCACATATGGCAACACACAATATATCACATATAATTTGTAACACGTGCCATCGAAGAGGAACGGTCTTCAGAATCTCAGCGAAGAGCAAGCTGTATATGTAGCCCCAATTGACACAAACTAATAGTAGGGACACTTTGTTACTTAATATTATTGAGGATAGCTGCAGTGTAATTGTATAAAAAGGAAATAATTTAAAAATTGCTTAATACACATCTTCAATCGTCTTAAGTTAACTTATTCTCGCTTTTAATGATTTGTTTTTTATATTGTTAAATGTAACTTGGTGTCTTCCATATACATTTATTGAAGATCACTTCTTGTTTTCAGATGCTGTATTTTGCCGTTTCTTCTTTCATTCTAAAAAAGGCTGTAAATTATTAAATCAGCATTTCGAAATTCTTGCCAATAAATACATTACATAATGTTTTCTTTATTAACTATAGAAGAGTAATTCCGTAAACATTAACATTAACACAAATGTTTATTTATATTTATTATTTATCAAATTAAAAATATTTTATTTTCAAACTATTGGGTGAACTCTAATTCAGTATATTTTGTTTATAATTTTTTATAACAAAACAAATTTAGTCCAAAAATGTATTTTTATTTTATAATTAAACATTTGAATATATATACTTTAAGTTAAATGTTAGATATGTAGTATATCGTACAAAATCCGTGGGGTAACTTATTACCCCAGGCTGAAATAAAACTCACAATTCCAATAATTATTATTCGTGTTTCCATGACATCTTTTCAGAAAATGTTTAACTAAACTAGGTATTTACAGGTTTTCGTCATTCCTTATTATTTACATGTTTAACTAAACTAGGTATTTACAGGTTTTCGTCATTCCTATATTATTTACATGTTTCACTAAACTTCCAAGAAATATAGGCACTATGAATATCATATGGGGTAATATATTAATATATTACCCCAAATACGTTACTAGTGGTTATGCGCAGTATTTAATATTTTAAACTAATTTTAAAGTCATGTACATTACCACGTACAAATGTATAATTTAGTTCGATTATTTGTCGATATATTCCAGTTACTTTGCTTCGATTAGGAAAATAATCTAAATCTGTGTAGGTTCACTACCCAATTGGTCAAGTCCGCATCCTAGATATACCTCTGAAGTGTCTAGCGAGAAACATCGACAACCCCAGATGATTCTTATAATTACAATAGTTACAAATCGGAGGTGGATATACTTTGGACTAAATTGTGTGTTACTACGCCAATCGACGGGAATGTAGACGTTGACCATTTACGATAACATTGCACTCGAGGTACAAATCAACATATTATTGTTCTTGCCCATCTACTCTAGTTATATGCAAATATTGTCTCCCATAAAAGACGAGAATTTCTCAAAGAAATGGGGAAAAGTCTGTTTCTAGAATGTGGCTAATATGGCAACAACATTCTGCAACGTCAATCTGCTTCAGGCCCTGATCATGCTCGACAATCTAAACAATGTCAACTGTGTGACAATAACCGTCCGAAAGACGTTTACAATGACCAGCGTGCAGGCGACGTGCTTGCAAAGACCCACCCGAATGAATCTGTGCAGCGTCAGCTAATTGTGTACTTTGATACATAAGAATGGACTTCGTATTTATAAGTTTACGCTTGGTGACTAACATGTCATATTGACTTAGTTTCATTCGTCATATATTTAATTGTGGTTTAATAAACGCTGTCTGCTTATTTATGTAGATATGAATAGTCTATTTTTTTATCGGTGATATAGCTAGGTTCTATCTTGAATGCTTGGTTTACATTTTAGACAATTTCGTGGAACACAAATTAAAATATGAAATATTCGTTTCTGTGTTATTCCAATAACAAATCAATTGATATTCATAGGTAATTTATGATCTAGAAATCAGTTCAATTGGGTAATTTATTACCTCACATGTACCTATATAACGTAACTTTTAAAGTATTTAACAAAATGAGTCTTTGGCACTCAATAATATAAGCCAAATTGTTTTAAACTAGGTACCTACTGAGTACGCTTTAATGTGGTCGTTTGAAATGGTACCTACATTTGCACAATACAAAAGCTTAATATTTTAAATTAAGAAAAAGATTTGGAACGATATATTTTAACGACTATCATTACAATTTGGTATGCTGATTAAAAATAGATATATTCAATAATTGTTTCATCGAATAGTGCTTGGTATTAATATAAATAATATTGCAATCTACATTGCTGAATAATGTGTAATATTTAAATTATAGTTATGAAGATATTCAGAATTATAAAAAAATTATTTAAGAATCATTGCCATATCAGTTTACGAAGAAGAGGAATTATAATTAGAGCTGTATTTGAGCAAAACTTTCAATAGTTTAAAGAAATTGGAATCGAACCCCGTCATTGAAGTAGACCACTTAGAACGAGCGACACCAGGCAACCACTGACTTCACAGAAAGTGACAAAAGCTCTCCCACGTAATATCACGAAAAAGGGAAGAATCTCAGCTTGTATTTCCTTTCGCTGGAATAAATCTCCACTTTTATCAACATCCTTGATAAGTAAGGACGCTTCTGTGTTGTGTTTACGCACAATCCCAAATCCCAATTCCTTAGCAAACAAGACCAAGACCTCAGTTGATTTTTCAAGAGCATTGTTTGTTTAGCAGACGGGGGTGCCTATATGCCTCTTGATGAGATAATATATTCTAAAGATTCCTGAAGAATCTATTCTCACTGGTGTGGATAGCAAGGGCGAAAGGAAGAGAAGAGGGGTGTGGGCTCGGCACAAAACTCCAAATATTTCTCGATTTCCCTTGAGGCAATAGAAGACAGTTACCTAGCCACGAAGGAACTTACTGCCCACAATAATGTTGAGGAGTTTCCCCTGCATTATAGCCGGCAACCTCTTGACTAGAATGCAGGCCCTAAGAGTCAGAATCAGAGATAGAGCAACGGATCCCCAACTTCAACGTAGGTATTGCGCCACAGTTATAGTTGAGATTGAAATTTGGCCTGCTTTTGGGTTGTTCAGTGTTGTATATTCTACATTTTATAACAGCGTGTATCTAGCAGAAGTTGCAACATCTGTGTCTAACATTTTGCGGCTTTAGTGTATATCAACGTTTTTTGGAACTATAAAAAATAATACATATTTCAATTAGTTGAACAGGTGGAAATAAATATCAAATTGATTTATAATTTAAAAATATGTTTACACGGAAATTTGTTGGAAAATATTCTAACTGAAACTGAATGCAATGCTTACTTCAAACCAGAGAGCAAGCAAGCATGACGAATAACAATTTGCGTGTAACACAGTTAGCTTTGTTGAAAGTTTCCTGTTCATTCAGTATTCCACTCTTAACAAATTTGCAAAATTAATAAATGTTACTTTAAATGATTTGTAATTCATATTTGAAAAAATATGTTTCATACTACTTGTGCTCGACACTTTATCATCAGTAGTATATACTTTATTATTTTATGAGCATGTTGTCTATTCAAACAGCCATATTCGGCACATAACTTGCTCGAGTTAGGCATTTGACTAACTTTAATCATATCAATAAAGCGTTGGATCACATTTGAATTAATTATAATAAATTCAGCATAATATAATCTGAATTTGTTGTACTTTTACATATTTTCCTAACTTGACCACCGCAGGACTCTCTCAGTCTCAAATTTTGGACCACCAGTTAACAGTTGTCCACGACCAATTCGTCAGGTGCAGGATTTAATATACGGATAATTTGTTGCAATATTATAAAATCTAGCATATAATATGATACATATTGCATGCAAATACAAATTGTTAGGCCATTTATAAATCAGGTACTTACCTATAAATGTTACTATCATAATAATAAATGTGTACTGGCGTGAGGCCTTACGTTTTGAATGCATATATAAGAAAAGTAGTTTTAAAACAAATAAATTGTTAGGCAGAAATTCTCTGGATGCATTTAAATATTGTCTACATTTGAATGACTTATGTCGGATAACTTTGCGATGTTAGTTATTCACTTCGATCACAGGAAGAGCCTGCATAGGGCTGGTTTCGACTTTACTACTTATCAGTAATGCTCATGCGCAAACCCCATACATTGACTTTTATTGAATTTGATTGTGCATATGATACATTCCCCTTGATTAATATTAAATTTGAAATCCTTTAATGCTTAATGGATTAAGGCACTGTTTCCATATTTGAAAGGAACAGTGTTACATATTTGAGAGAAAAATGTCTAATTACTATCGTGTGTTTCTATACAATCTAAATTCGGATTCACTATGTTATGTATTCATTTGTTTGAAACGCATTAAAATGTAGTTTTCAGTCAAAACAGAAAAAGTTAGTGTATAAATATATCGATATGTGTAAAAAGAATAAGAATAACGGTTCTACAATTATTCACAGTCGAACACTTAGAAAATTCTCAATACCGGATTTCTTAATTCGTCTAAAATCAATAAGAAAATAAAGCCCGATTTATGTCACCTTTAATTACGTCAAATTACATTACTTTATGAAATATTAAAATGATTACTAATTACTTGGACCTTTTTTTAATTTAAATTAAATATATACTTTTACTATATTAGCTTTTTGAAATAACTACTACGAGCATTTAATACTCACATTAATAATAATAATTATTATTTATATAGTACACAAATAAATGGTACAGTAGTAACCCAGAGGCATCTACATTAATATACATATAATAATTAAATAATATACTAGTAAAAATAGTAAAAATAGTAAAAATAGTCAAATTTAAAATTTCATATAAATTACATATAAATTACAGATAAAAATTACATATAAGTATTCATCAGCGCGCAGTTCAATAATATTCACCTTTAATAGTACAAGTACATAGATAGGAAGAGATGACTATAAAATAAGCAGTACACAAAGTCACTTGTAGTAAGGTAGTGTAAAAGTATGATATACAAGTATGATATAAGTATAAATATAATACAGAATGTAGTGAGAAGATATATATATCTTGATTGAAGGTGAGACAGTAACTACGTAATTAGTATTTTAGGAATAGTTGTTTGTAAAAATTTTTTAAACAGTAGTCCATTCAAATTATTCAAAGCTTTAGTATTTGTATCAAGTTCGTTCCGCATGAAGGCTGCTTGATCCAGTACTTTATTTAACATTGAAACAGAATAGGAGCAATAAGACGAGGAGAGTTGTGCAATCCATAATTGGGGAACTTGAGTTGAAGTAGCTATCCTTCTAGAATAATAGAAGGATTTATCATTCGGAAAATTACGAGACAATCATATCAACATTTCTACACAGAAAAATACAATTTTATACATATTTAAATATATTAGCTAGTATAGTATTGCGTAAGCATGCACCCCAATATACATGAATTTTATTTATAAACATAAATATTCGCCTTTGTATTTAGTCAGCCATTAAAATATGTTACATATATACATTTTCGTAATATGTATTGCCTTAGCTGAACACCTATTGCACTACTATAAATTTATATTTGACAAATTATAAATAATTGTGTCAACTTATTATTTGAATGTTCTATTTACTACTTGTATTATTAAGAGTAGTATAATAATTGAATAATATGTTTTTAATTAAATGTGTTTTTTAATTTTGGTTTTGAAATAGAGTACTTTTGTTAAAAACTACAGAGATTTAATTAACCCACTCGCTCTTCTAAAGTGAAAATCTGTTGTAAGTGATAGTTTGTAAAAAGTACGAAATAACAAATCAATAAAGCATTTTGCATGATTATAGGCAAAAATATGTAAAATCGCTATCGAACAACGGTATTATTATTTAAGTTATACTCCTATAATATGTTACATATTATTGCAGCTCTTAATTAGGCACATATTTCTATAGTTATACTTTTCATAACAGTGCTTTATATCATGTGCATTTGCCTTTTTAAAAATCAATACTTTTTAGCTTCAGTAAAATATCAGTTTCTTGTCACGCAGTAAGGGGGTGACTCGTCGACAGAAAAACCAGCTGAACACACTGGCAACGCTCAGATTTTCACTCAATAGATGAGCGAGAGAGTCAATTAAATATTTGTGGTAAAACATGTTAGACCCTCAAGGTTAAAAAATGGATCATTAAATTGAATTTATTCCTATTTTACAAAAATATAACGATATTTCTTGGCGTTATAATTTTAAACTATGCTGTTATAATTTCAATAGTCATAATAATTGTCACATTCCCCAGTTTCTATCTTATTCGAAGATAATATTTAAAAGTTTAAAATTCGACAGATGACTAGATATGTGTCGAATCATTTCTGAAGCAATTTATTTTGTTGTTTTGAATATAGGTCATAAACATATATTATGCAGGACGATCAGTTAATAAGACACATTGCGTCTTATTTGTATATTCATATTGTTGTAATTGTTATTAACAAATAATTATTATCAGCCAGCCTTCTTATATAATGTATCAAGGACTTACTTAAAGTAGTCCTTGATTGTAATATTCGCAATTATTATTATTATTCGTTTGATTTGTCGTGGATTTATTTTATTCTAAATATGGATTCCTTTACAGCAAAAAGATTACATATATATATTAATTTATTGTTCACTTAGACATTTTAGTAATTCAATATAATAACTTTATCTTTAATACTATTTAAAAAAAGGCATTTTACTTCCCTAAATATTATGACAGGCGCGTTATTCTTTGCACTTTCAAACATGGCACAACATAGAATTATCTTGTAAATTATTTGAGCAAATCTATTGCGCTGTTTTTATTCTGCATGCAGCTTAGAAATTATTTATTGTGTGTTACCAGACATATTTTAGATACCATCTATTTTCTATTGGCCAAACTAATTATTTTTTTATTTGACTATGATTATTTATCTGAATATTCATTATGATTTATAAGCATGCATAGATAACGCAGTATTTGTAGCAGCTGTTATGAGTATGAGCTAATTAAGTTATAGTTAAGCATTGTTGTCTCAATATATGTATATATCGAGTGTTATAATCATTAATATTTTATGCGTTGCATTTATGTATGTATTTTATTTTAATATCAAACTTTAACAAAAGAAAGAGAAAGTCGGAGCTGTGAGAATAAAAATTATATTTCACCCAAATTTTCGCTGTAATACAGCCTCGTCGGGGGTGTCTCTGAATGACTTTAGAGAATAGAACGTATAACATACATCATACTATATAGAGTATCACCAGATTAAAACGATAAAGATTACATCATCAGATTAAATTGATGGAGCTAAAGTGAGAGTTGTGTTACAAAGTGCACATGCAGATGATGGACCAAAAATCGATATACGAGTATAAAGAATAGTATAGGAGACATGCAGGGACAGTGGTACAAACACTTATTACAAGAGGGCGAAAGAAAAATTATATTGTATTTTTATTAAAGAACATAAAATAAAGAGGTAAAAAGGAAAGAAAGAATAAAATGGGCAAATTTATACACATAAAACCTAGAAAAAGGAGAACAAAGTTAAATGAGCACAAGAAACACAATGCGTTAGTCAGAGCTAAATTAGAAAATAAGATCAAAACTACTTTCTTCCCTCGAGTTGATTGCGGGTCTTCTCTCCCGAATGAGAATCGCTTCTTTGGCTCTCAGCCACACAGTGAAAACGTTGCTAGATAGTATAGACACTTTGAGATTGGCATTGCATAACAGCCGGTACTTGTATTATATGGATCTGCTAGGATTAACCTGGTGTTCTTTAACTCGAACGTGCAGTTTTGGTGCATCTTTGGTTGATTCGTTTCATTTCGTTGCTTACCGCGTTCATCTTAGTCGACATAGAAAGAGCTGAAATGAAGTATAAGAACAATTTGCTACGGGCCGCTTTCTTGTAGAAGTTGAAAGAGCATCTGCCACTGGTCTCGATTATTTACTGTGAAGTCAAGTAGGCTTAGACGGTTTTCACTGTCAGGGTGTTCGATCTCGAATTTGATGCCAGTGTGTTGCGAGTTCATGGCTTCAAGAAACGCTGATGCTTCCTGGCGGTTCGCGGTTCGCGGAGAGAGCGAAGGTGTTGTCGACATACCTTCTGTAGATTCCCAGATTGCTGATGCCAACGACAGGTCTTTCGATGCTGTCCATGAAGATTATGGTGAGAATACCGGATAGGCTTGAACCCATAGCCAGCCCAGAGACTTGCTTGTAGAACACCGCATTAATTAGTGAGGCGTGCAGTCTATGTAAATGCAGATGCTTTCACTTAAGATTAACATATGGTATTGTTCCTTAATTTCAGATGAATTTCCTACTCTTTTTCCCAGATGTTGAGGTTATCGAAGTTCATTCATCAAAATTTGTCTCCTCGCAGATTCCAGATAATCCAGAGCTGCTTTCAAAATCTGATTGGACTATTAATTTAATAACAAATGGATTAATTACGGGTGGCTGCTATTATGATGATGAATATTATGAAAGTGTCACTCTCATCCAGGTAATGGTTTATATAGTGTCAATTATTTTCGTAGCAAAATTGTTTAATTTAATTTTGAAAAATGTTTTTTTATATTCGTTTTTTTGAAAGATACGTTAACTATTGGGTTTTATGTAATTTTATAGCTGTTAATTGAATTCAAAACTTAATTTTATTGCGATTTTTGGAAAATATTTGATTAAAGTCTTAGTCACTATAGTATATAGTCACATATACTTTGTCTCAATTACATACAATCACTCCACTCCATATTTAATTATTTTGCTATAATATTAAATTATCATAATTTTTGTTTAAATCTACATACACCCCGCCAGCTATAAACGGTGCCCTCATATACTTTTCTAAATGTAGGTAATGTTGTAACACTATCAACTATCTACTTAAATGCAATTATTTTCGTTATTATTTCACTCTCAAAATATGACTATATATTATGTGTCTCACTATGTGTCTACTAAGCGACTCATACCCAGTACTCATTTAGCGAGTGTTTTCATACCCCTAAATCTATAGATGATGGTGACGTTTTGTAACAGTTCTCTGTCAGCAAGCAGAAGGATGCCTAGATTAGGGATTTACTACCTTCATAACTTACTATCACCCTAATGAGCTCTCCAGCCAATCACGGTTGACCCAGCTGATACTTGTATTACATCTGGTTTGTAGAGGATATGAAATGCAACACTTGGGTACATGACGTAATGCGACAATGCTACATGTCATTTACTGCCATTCGCACTCGGAATTTTCTGCAGGAGAACAATGTCACTTTGATGCCATGGCCTCGCCAATCATCTGATCAGTTTATTTTAAAGTTCAAACAGTATCATAGTAATTTTCAGTCTATGAGAATGCACTTTCTTCGAAATCTTTTGTTACTCAAAACAAATATCTGTCTAATACATACAGCTGACCTTGACTCATCTTTTCAAGGTAAATGTTTATTTTATTCGAAGTTCCTACTATTTTTAAGTGAATTTGACTGAATTGAAATACAAAATAAACATTGTATGATATTTTTTTGTTTACTTTATAGATAGAATCATTTTGTAAAGGTCAACCACATTATAATAAATATATATCAAGACTTGTTTCAATGAATTAATGAGTATTTAATACATTATTTTAAAATATCCGAAATTCTTTATTTCTAATGTAAACAAATAAAGGTATAATTTAAGGAGATTAAATTTAACACAATTCACTCTCGCATTGCACGCATATCTCGAATAGCTGCTACTGCTAGTGTATTCTTAAATAACACGGAAGTTACCCTTTTTAGTATTAGAAATATTGGTAGTGTACCTTATATATTCCCACTAGAGCATTCGTTGATTTTTATAGATAAAATTTCATTGAATATTTTCAGTTGTTGAGAGCAGCTACGTCTCTTCAAAAACCCAGCGCTGATCACGATATAGCATTTGTGCCGAATACACCCTTTGAAAGTAAGTTACCTGGGGCCGTATGCAAGATATTAGACCACTCTAATCTAAAATATTAGATTAGAACGGTCGAATGTTAGATTAGATTCAGCGTCCGTACGCAGAGTCACACTCTAACATTAGATCGAGCATGGGGAACTCTATTTATAGATTTTGGAAAATCCATTGCGTGCACGTGATATTGACCTTAGCTACGCAAGCTAGCATAGAGTAATGGTAATACATAGAGTACTTATTATGTTATAATTACTCTATGCTCTAAAGCGTCAGACAAAGGCGCACGCGACTGCCTTGGGTGTGTTGGCAATATAAATTGTTAGCGAATTGGCTAATAAGTATAGTAAACAAAGTCGATGTTTTATTGTTAATATCAGTTAATTATATTGATGTATTAATGTACAGTTAATATTTATATACTAAACTGCTGATTTAGCCCCCAGTTCTTATTGGCATCAAGCGTATCGAGGTGTGTCGAAAAAAGTTGTTCTTAAATTAATAGGAAAATATGGAACAGTAAAAAATGGATAAGAAAGAAAGTTTTAGCACACATGAGTCGAAAAGATTGGTGGAGTTAGTATTAGATAACATCGAAGTGTTGAAAGGGCAAGTAAGTAAAGCAAGCTCGACAAGTAGAAGAGAGGGAAAATGGAAAGAAATTACATCATGACATTATTATGAACACACTATTATATTTAACAACTTTTATCCACTTATACGATCCTCGATCAGCCAATCGCAGTCACTCTAATCTAAATTAGACTGCCCATGAGCAGTCTAAAATATTAGATCGATCTAATCTAATTTATTCACTCTAATTTGCTCTGCATACCGATTAGATTAGATCGATCTAAAAACAGTTAGATTAGACCGATCTAATCTAATATTTGTGATTCTGCATACGGCCCCAGATTATAATAATTAATTTAGTCAACATTAGTTGATGGCATTTGTAATAAATGTTTCTATTGTGTTGTTTTAGCTATGGTCATGAAACAATTTGCTCTTTTACGAGCAGAAATCAGGCTTTTAAAGAGAAAACAGGATTTGCCCAGGCCCACTATCAACTCTGAGGATTTGTTGCCAATGTTGAGTTAACAGATGTTGATGTCAAAGTCTTAATTGGACGACTCAACGACGATCTAACTCTTATAAATAAAATAGTATGTTTATTATAAATACTTTTATTGTTCTAATTATGAGAATATCAAACTTTGATATAATGTGTAAATAATAAGCAAAACTCATAAATGTACAATTAATACGTTTGTAATAATGCAAAATTTGGGAAATCTTATTTTAAATACTTATTAAATAAAAATGAATAAATTCTTTAAGTTTCCTTTGTTCTAAAAGGAAATTTAATTATTAAGCTTTTAAATTTAGTTAAAATATGTACACTACAAATTTAACATAATTGACAGAATTAACTTTATCTTATTAATCAAGTACGAACATATTTTGAACCTGGAAATTAGAATTGCTAGGTGGCCGAATTGACAGAAGGGTATATTAGATTAAGATTTATGACTTGATGCGTACATGCTATAAAAAACACCTAGATGATGTTTTATCAAGTTTATACTCTATTTTGTGTCAAAAATTATTACACTGATTTTAATTAATAAAAATCATGTTATTTTTCAAAAATGCAAAACTTTGTTTAAAATAAACATTAACTCACCTGTACCATGAATATGGCTGCATAAATACATTATATTGTATTAAAATATTCTCTTATAACTTGTTTCTCAGCTTTAGGGGGCAGTTTCTTTATTTCTGGGTTAGTCATTGAATACGTGTATTATTTTATTTAAAATCACCATTACTACCTAACTATTTGTATAATTAGCTTAACTTCAACTGTAGTGCTGGTTAATAATTATAATATATGATTATTAGCAAAAAGGTATCAAAACTTTTGATATGCGATTGATCATTAAGTTATCGCTCTATATTTATTGGTGGATATTTTAACACATTCCCATACTTATTTAGTATACTAAATTATCATTGAAGATACAAATCAAACAATAATTTATAATAAAAACCTTAATTATCAGCCGGATTTATCTATCAGAACAAATTTAATTATGCTAGAATTGTAATTATTAAAAGCAAAAATAAGTGTGACAATAGGATTTTTTAAATATATGAAAAAATTGTTTCCAACATTACTTTTACATATATTTTTAATAATTTTTTAAATTGGCTATCCTTTATAGCGCAAAAATGTGTCTTGTTTACTAAAATGCATCATTGCTTCTTTACTATACTTTAACTTAAACAACAATACATTGAAAACTTCTACATCGAGTGGGCTTCGCATGATTACTGCATTTTAAAATTATATGCCTATTTCAGAATATGCTATTATAAATATAGAGTACATGACTTGTATAAGATAGTGACAACGGCATAGTACCGTAAAGCTGAAAGTGTAGTTTCACGCAGATTCGGGAAAGTAATTTCTGCTAATGTACACTTGCAATGACGCCAAATTTCTGCGTTAATGACGCTAGTGTTGACTATTTTATCCGTCATAAATGCGAAAGTCTGGCGTCATTTTTTTTAATATAAAATAGCGTCAGCATTTCTTAGAGTCCACCATCTGTGATTTTCATGAAATCGTTACACCATGATTAAATAACGTTTTTCGTGACTCCTGTAAACGACAGCTTACTTGTATACTTATATTTCCATATATACCAAACTTTTATGTAATTACTTGCACACATATTTCGCTTAAGTATATTAGTACAAAAGGGTAATTTTATTTTTTAGGTGTATCTGTAAGTTATTATGCACGGTAAACTGCTTAATTATATTGAGCTAATTGCTACACGTCGCAGTATATTAATTTATATATAATTGAGGTTCAATTCACTGTATTATTAATAATTAAAGTGATTTAATGTATTTATTGAATATATTTTTATAAGTAAAAGTGAATGCTTGTGTAATTTATAGTTTTACTTAAAATATGGGTAATTATTTTCATTACGGTCTATTATCATTTACATCTGTAGTTAATTTAACATGCTAGTTAATATCTACTTTCCCGACAATTTTTAGCGTCCTTAGAACATTATATTAACAATAAAATATATGATATTTATTTATGCATTTATTAAATACTAATAACAGCTCATGTCCATAATTAATGATTGTGGATAAGTTAAATTAATATCTAGGTACCTCTTTTTCATGTGTATTACATATATGTAAAAAAAACTGCATTTATTTCTTTTAAATCATGTGACATTTTATAAAAATTTAATCTGTTCATTTCAAATATATGTATTTTTATTATTTATATTTATTACTTACCAGAATTTGACTTAGGTGTCTTTCAGGATATAATTAGCTATGGACATAAATACTACAATTAGTATTTTTAAGATACATGACTCATAATTAAAATATACCGAAAAAATATTACAAGCATATTTGTCCAATTTTTTGTAATTAAGTTTATGTAAAAAATATATTTGTGTATATTATATATATGAAAAGATAATTTTAAATTAAAATTAACTATATACAATTTGATAAGATTTCATTTTTGCTCCAGCTACCTCTGTAAATTTTACTTTCCCTCCTCGATTTCATTTCAGATGTACCATATTCTTTGTTTTTTGGAAAGTAATACAGTTGAGTATTTACCAAAAAATGGCTGCTAGGCTTGGACACAGCGTATTGGCCTCGACTGAAGCCGGATTTTAAGAAAAGCAGGTATACATATTGTCAATTTTTAAGAAGTTATAACTAATTTGAACTGTTCCCTATATAATACTATATTATTGCTTCAGACTGTGAGTTGAGTACCGCCAGAAATGTAAGGTTGCAGAAGATTTAGCTTCTGACATAGAGAACAGAAAGCGGGCTCTACCAGAACGCTTCATCGAACGCAGCCCAGTTGCTTAACCCTATCTGAACCGGGGTTTTTTTCGCTTCCCAGAACCGGGGGAGGGGCTGTTTCGCCCCCCCCCCCTCTAAAATCACACTTCCCATAGGTATAACGTCCTATAAATTTGTATGGAAATAGACCAATATGTTATCTAAGTTTCTCAT
>JAYRBW010061641.1:0-10263 GCA_036023295.1 Invenusta paracnida | reverse complement strand
ATCGTCAAATCAAAATTACCCGTCCACACGTTCAAACCGGCTGGTAAAGCCAAAATTACCCGTCCACACGGTCAAGCGGGTTATCAAACCAAAATTACCCGTCCACACGTTCAAACCGGCTCGTCAAGCCAAAATTACCCGTCCACACGGTTAAGCGGGTTATCAAACCAAAATTATCCGTCCACACGGTCAAGCGGCTCATCAAGCCAAAATTACCCGTCCACGCGGTCAAGCGGGTCGTCAAACTAAAATTACCCGTCCACACGTGCAAGCCGGCTCATCAAGCCAAAATTACCCGTCCACACGGTCATGCCAGTTCGGCAAACCTCTCGATTACCTTGTTGGCTTGACCGTGTGGACACAGCATTTAGCTTGAACGTGTATACATTAGAATGGTTCAATCTTTAATATAACAGTCTAATAAATGATAAATATACCTTTCTGTACAGAATTGTTCAATGTATCCAATTTATTGTGCTATACTTATTTATATAATAATAGGATTTTGACTTATAATTTACATCAATCGCATTTATTGATGATATTTTAAATTATTTTTCACGCAAATTTTAAGAGGATCGGTTAATGTTTCTATTTAGTTATAAATCAAATACTGGTTTACATAGAATTCTAAAGTTATATATATGAAAAATTATAATAATAGATTTATTCTTTAGATGACATTTTCTTTATACTAAAATAAAGTTGGAAATTTTAGTAATTTATAACAGAAAAAAACCATGTATATAAAATAAATTAATAAAACTTTATTAGAATTAATCACTTTTTTTAAATTTCAATAATTTCCAAAATAATTTGTTACTTTACATGTCATATTTCTGTCTTATGTATCTGTTTGTAGTAAAAAAACAGCGTACCTACTATGTATAATTAATTTTTTTCTTAAAATATAAAATATTTAAAACACCAATAATCTGTGTAGATCAGCGTATAATTGTCAAATAATTCGATTTATTTATTCGACCTCCCCTGTCTATTTAGTATCTATGGATATTTAAATATCATGGAAAACTCCATATTATAAGATTTAGCCTTATCGGAACTAAGCTATATCATATAACATAACTTTCTATACATCTGGCTTATTTTAAAGAATTCTTAGTCTTCAGGTCCAAATTATATGTATATGTGCTGTTTTGGATTTCTATGATCCATTAGTTGTATGTAATCATTATAAAAGACACAGAAAGCCTGTGTTGCTGTAAAACTTTATTATTTCTAAATCAATTATGTCAATTTATTGCGTCATAGTATTATAGCGATGTAATGCTTTTAATCTATTTTATACCTGTCTTTTACTGCTAATTTATTCTTTGTAATACACGTCTACAGCAACACAGGCTTTCTGTTTCTTTTATAATTACCTATATCATGTTGCAAAGAGAGAATCACACTTTTATTATGTAATAATTGTTTATAAGATGTGTATATTAAATCAAAATTACGATCATTTGTTAACAATTAGCTTCATAAACACTATCGTGTGCATTGTACTATGATATCTATCACTTATTAAATAAATTGAAAAAGTGCACAGAATGTCACATATCCGAAAAATAATATAAAATGAATTTAAGTTTATTATAGTTTCTCAGATATATAAGTTCAAATATAAAATATGTTGCTTTCAGTTAAAATGCTTTTTCGGGTCGTACTAGATATTGATGTGATAAGAATATTTTGGAATATGGATATTTTAGCTTCATTTTATGGAGGGATTGTTTTATTTAATATTCTTACAAAATATATTTTAAATTGGTCAACCTGAAATCGTAAGGCGTTGGTTGAACGTGAAATTGTACATTTACCATCAACACGTAATACATGTATTCGTGATCACAACTCTTAAACACTGCAGATTAGAATACACTGACTGCTTCTTTTAACAATTGTTTGTCTTCTATAGCTGATAAATATGTTCCAGTCATTAATAAAACGATCACTCCGCACACATCTTCATCTTGGTTCACCCGGAACATTCTACTTGAAAAAAAGAAGCGTTGACGTCTTGAAACTATTTGGCGCCTACCAGAGACAATCAAGACCGCGAGAACTTCGTTAACCAGCGTAATTATGCCTCCAAATTGTGATTAAGGCCAAACAAGATTACTATATTTGATTATTTTCTGAAAACTTACTCTCCGACTACTTTGTAGAAAGCAATGAATGCACTTCTTATGCGTCATCCTGAATCTATACTTCCAACGTACACCTCTCTATACTACATGTGCTGAATCCTTTTCTAACTTTTTTATTAATAAAATTTCGATTATCCGGGACAACCTTAAGTGTCGTAACACATTCAACACTGACATTTGATGAAATTAAGAAACTGCTTCTCAATGGGAACTCTAAATCTTGCTCCCTAGACCCAATCTCTTATATGTCTCTGGTCAAAGCCCTGCAGTAAGCAACTCTCTCCTCTTCTCTGTAAAATTGTCAGCGCATCTATCTTTCTTAACTGGTGTTGTGCCTGGCTCAGAAAAGAAAGCTGTTATCACGCCGCGCTTCTTAAAAAGATAACATTGATAAAGAAACGACTTAGCAACTACCGACCAGTATATCTTGTCTGTCATTTCTTTTAAAGTGAATTGAAATATTGGTAGCTCACTCCATCAACTCTCATCTACTGTCAAATTCCCTGTTATCTCCATATCTATCTGCCTACAGGCCTGACCACTAGATACTGAAACTGCGCTATATAAATTCCACAATGACCTTTCTGAGCCATCAACAACGGGGAAATAACGAGTGTTGTCCTCGCACCTTCTTCAATACTGTTGATCACTCCATCTTTCTCAGTAGACTAAAACACATTTTGAATTTTCTGGAACAATCTTTGACTTGTTCAAATCCTAACTGACTAACAGAACCCAGGCAGTCTCCATAAATGCAAAGGCCAATTATCTCAATATGTTTCTCTTATCCAATGAGTACCCCCAAGGTACCGTTAGCTGTATATCTATAAATGTATCCATGGCAATGCATCAACCTACCTTAAAGACCTTGTTATATCCACTCAATCGTCTACAATCAACGCTGCATTAAGATCCCAATCAGCTCTACGTTTTCATCAGCCACTCATCCGTGTCGCACGTGCAAAGGCAGCCTTACCATTAGCTGGTTCTAGTCGTCTGTGGAATGACTTGCCATCCAACCTTCGACAAACTGTAAACTTTATTTCGTTCAAAAATAATTTAAAAACTCATTTTTTTATCTCTAAATTGTAATTCTATTGCTCTTTTCTGACTCTCCTACCTACTTTGAGTGTACATTGTATAAGTTAACAGAATTTGTGGTTAAATGCATTCATGCAAGTTATATCTTTAGTCACTACATATACATACTACTATAAAGGTATATATTGCATATATACAATAGGAAAAGGATTAAAAATTACGTACCCATGTAAGAAAAAAATAACTGTTTATTGAAATATTTTTTATTATCTTGTTTATTGCTATAATCGTTAAATGTATTTAATTTTATATACTTGCTGTTTTTTATATTTCAGTTTGAAATACCTGACGAAGCCATTCGCTCTGGAAGTACCTCTGTTACTTCTACTTCTAGTATTTATAGACGTAAGTATAAAAAAATCCTGAAATTAAGTATTTATAGATAGATTTAGTTTATTGAATACTTAGATTAAATTAAAATAATTTTGTAATTCTTACGATAGGTTACCTTTTGATCATAATTAAGTAAATGAAAAAGGCATTTCGTAGAAATTTAGTGTATTAAGGCACCATGTTTTGAACATATAGTTCATTCTCAAGGAATAAGTGAGTTAAATTGTGAATACAGATTGTGAGATTCTACAAGAGATTAAAGATTCCGATTGATAAAATTCTGCTTAAAATTAAGGTGAACGTTTTATCTTTAATTAATTTATAAAAATTTCTTAAAATATTGTACCAAGATATATATGTAAAAGTATGTAATGTCAGAGGAAAATAATTAATACTTCAATTAAGGTCGTCAACAAATATTTTGAATTGTATAATTACTATAAACACAGTTATAATGAAACGTCGTTTTATAAAGTTTTATAAAAGTTACACAGTAAAACTGTATTGTATATAAAGTCTCTTTTTCTTGGAATAAACCTATAATATGGTTATAGTTAGTTCTTATCACTGTACAATGAAATTTAGTCATATACTCAATGACATACTTGTCATCTCATTAATTTTATGACATTTTTTAAAACACTGTATATATATATATATATGTGTGCTATTTTTTAATCCGTTAAGAGATTGTATTAGTTGTGATTCTTGATAACCGCTATCCCCCCACTCTTCTCAACAGAACAGACACTAAATAGACGAACAATAAAGGATAGAGTATCAATGAGATTTATGTGCAACTGTACCAGTTCAACTAACTTTATATATCAACCACATATCTAAGCGAAAGCTAACAAAACATTAAACACATTGGTTTGAACACTTAACCAAAATACTCTTAAGTATAATTTAAGCTGATCATATGAAATGATTAATTAGCAGCTAATGTTATGTGCGTATATACCTATACTATAATAAATGTAAGCTGCATAAATATATGATAACAACACAATATTATAGGTTTTGAATTTGTTGAAAGTCAAGCATAGAAACGAATTCATAACTACAAGAAGGAAAATTGACCGTCGTCGAAATGTGAGCTGCACATATAATGGCACCAAAGGATTTAATTTATAAATATATATTGTTATGTTGTACCATGTGCCGCTCCTAACAATCTTATTTAAGTACAATCAACGCAGGTTATTGATTACTTCGAATATGTCTACTTAACAGCACTGCATAACTTTGTATAGGTGAAGATACAACAAACATTTTGAAATCAAAATACTTGCAACCTTATCGATATCTTTTCGAAAATTTAACTGTAAAGTTTTTTGTAGATTTTGGCAGTGAGAGCTGTTTTTTTAAAGCTGTCCGAATCATCGAAATATTGCGAGTTTTTGGAAACCTTTCTTATGACTTTTTTGAACTGGATAAAAATATTTGCTCTTGCCACCGATTAAACAAATTTCCTTTTAAATTAGTTTTAATCCACTTCATTAGTCTTAAGTACATTATAATTTAGGTTTTCACGATCAAATATAGACTGAACAACTGTGTCGATTACAGATGAAATAGAGACGGTTAAAATTTGTATTTTAAAATTGAATAATTTGTCAGATCTGATCAAATGTTATCAAGGCCATATCAAATGTGTTCAGGCAACATAAAATGCTGACACTATAAATTAATTTAACTGAGATGTGTTAATTATGTATCCTGTCAGCCTTAGCCAATCGCGTGTAGCTAATAAACAAACGATTGTTCATACTGCGCACAATGTATTATTCCTACATAAGTAAAATAAATATTGTTTTATTTAATCAAAATTAAATAAAGTTCAATACATTATAGAGCTCATTAGTTTCTTATCTTGAAGCACGCACGCATATGAATATTTTCATATCTGACAATATTTAACAATATATCATTTGATATACATCATAAAATAGTTTTACAGATAACTATAGACAGAATAGATTTTAAAACAAACATTCGACCACGTGTTGAAACTACAGAATAAGTCATTTATAAATGCACGTTGCTTGACAACTTAGCCCAGTAGATGTCTGATTGAGGAGGTAAAGTAGGTCGCAGTAGAAGTGTAGTCTTGTAAAGCTCTCGCAGTGTCTTGTAGATGCCACAGTCCCCATCTTTGAAAAATGCTGCTAGTTGTATCTGCGCTAGACGTTCGATCAATCCAATATTTGCACGTAAGTGGTCACGTGGTTGAGCCGGGTCCGACTCATCATTGACTAGGGGGAAGCCAATAATTTCTCCCTTGAAGACGCCTTTGATGCCTGAGATAAGACCGAACTTTTAAATAGTTGCACTGACTCGTCCGCAGACAGGTTGATAATGTTGATTGATCGGTCAGTCGTCTTAATGCAGCGGTGCGGCCCAGCCCTACTTGGAGTGAGGCTGGCATCACTAGTAGGTGTTGCGGCTCTATAATAAATTGAATCGACATATTGCAGGAGAGTGGAGCGAGGATACGACCATTCACTAGAGTCAACAAAAGTGGAATGAACGAAAACGAACGCACTTTTATACTTATACACCCATCGCATTGGTTCAAGCCTTACTCGATTCTGATTGGTTGCGAGGAGTGGGGGTCTTTGTTCCTGTGCTATCCCTCCCCTACTATTTATTAATTCAAATTTTAGTAGACAATCGGTATGGACATTCAATACAATTATTCTCATGTCAGGATCATGATATTTATAGCTACCATATCACAGCTAAATGCTGTCATATAAAGCATTTTCACTTAAGACAACGAGTGTTTATTTCTTGCATCAACTTTTTGTATAATAGAAAAGATTTCAGTATTATGTATAAGACTAGAAAATACAAAAGAAGCTTTTGTTATCGTTAACATACCTGAAAATAAGTAGCGTACAAGAAAAGTTTATCATTTTACTAAATTGATTTAGTACATTTAATTAAGTATCCAATTCTGACAAAGCTTATTTCAGTTGAATCGCTTAGCGATGATTACACACATCATTCACATTAATATGGAGAAACTTTGAAGTATTTTACACTTTTTCTGTATTGTATAATACAATAAATGTCTCATCAGCATTTGATGTTTTCTGAATGCAATTAATGAGACCTTGTCAACATTTGATCTGACAAAATACGCGATTTTAAAATCCAAATAGCAGCTCTCTCTATTTAATCTGAAATCAACGCATTTGCTCTGTCACCCTTTTATGGGAATAATTTTAAGCGTCTTACATAATTTTTCATACTATATATATTGTTCTATAAAAAAAAAAATTTATGTTATATAATTTTTTTTATTACAAATATATTTGCCGTTTTCGTGTCTATTTGTATATAATTATATACGTATTGTTTTACATTTACATTATGTGAATTTATTTTACGGAGCTTGATGACGAAATGATTGAGAATCTTACATAAAAATATTATGTATTCTGCTGTTTTATAAAAAGCCTTGAAAAATGACTATTTTCTGTGTTACTGACTTAAATGTTATATCTGTAACAGCCAATTTATAAAATAGAGTAGCTTACATTTATGTACATATTTTGGTAATTTTTTTGGCCGAATAATTATAACCAATTCCACGAATAAGTTATACCTACAACTTTCAACGAATCACATCTCTGCTTTGAATTTTCCTTACATAGGTATAACTATGGCGAGTCCACCGTCGGAGAGTCCGCCGGAAACAATAAAACCTGAGTTTGCCAGTAAACAGTTAACAGAGAAATTGGGAATCAAATTGGATCAACAAGAGTGGTTTCACGGCAAATTGTCGCGGATCAGGGCAGAGGGGGAATTGACAAACAGTAGCTCTCGGCCGTGCCTCCTTGTTCGCGTTTCTTCCCAGGATAATGACACGCTAATAGTTAGCTTCATGGACACGAAGGGCAATATATCACACGGAAAACTCGCTCTTGATGCCAATGAGGTTAGTAAGTCGTTTAATCATTTGAGAGATTTAAGTACGATGATTGGGACATACAATGTAAGACGACATGGTGGCATAAATGTGAAGTAATTACATGTTTTTAAAAATCCGTTTTTCAAAGAAGTTTATAACTTAAAATTATCAGTTGACTTTTTTCTAGTTCAGGACATATTTCTGCTAGTTCTTTATTTGCCCAATTATAGTGAGGGAATTTGCGAAACAAAATTGAGTTATTTAAAAAGAATAGGCGTGTCACCAGTCCCGATTTGGCATGCATGCTGTATAGGGTCTGGTGACATGCCAGAATACCCTTCTTAATGAGTACGCGTGACAAATAGAAATGCAAAAAAAAAAAAAATACAATAGTTCAGTATAATACAAATTATTATAACAGACATAGACAAAAATATATTTCTATGCGTCAGATTAAGTGTAATACATATATATTAATAACATATATAATGACAACAAATATAAGAAGCATTCATTAATGTAATATTGCGCGTCGATAGGTATAACTAGTTTTTCTTTAGGAATTCATTAAAAATAATAGAGTAAAAATCTAATCCTTACTTTAGTTCCTTGTTCTGAAGTGCTTAGATAACATATATCTACTCGTACAGCAATAAACTATAAAAGATAGTGTTTTAGCTCCTTATCTTATGCAATTAAATGTTATAGTTTAGTCCCATTTTAAAACGTTTCTTGAAATAATTTATTAAAAATGCAATAAGTCTCTAAACTTTACTTTATGAAAGTGTTTAATGTCTGAGAATAATAATTATGATAAATCGTGTACAATTTTAACGCATTAAAATTGATTGTTAATCAAATTTATCATTAATAAAAGATATTTTATTAAAAAATAATGCTTCGTTATCCGCATATTCATGTAAAAGTTATTAAATAGAACGAATTTCTATCAATATAATTTACACCAATTATATAAGAACAAAAGAAATCAAAATTCTTTTAAGCATTACTTAATTTATATATTTTCAGTGTTATAAATACTCTAAATAACAATTCAATCTAATAACTCCAGGGACTATATCCATGTTGACTATACTTGTGTTTTATATAATACAGACCTGCCAACTGTTCCGCTTTTCGTGGGACAATCCCGCTTTTTGAGGCTTTCCCGCAAAAGTAGAGATATGTCCCGCGTTTTGAAAATATTGCTTTAAAAAATATTTTTAACGTTTTTTTAATAACTAGTTAAATTTGTCGCCTATATATTTGGTTTTATAATCGTTTATTTGTAAATTTTATAAATTTAAACCTAGATAAGCTATAAAGCGTTTTTATTGTTAATTTTTACTATCTAATTTATATAGGCAAATTATCATTTTCTAATACCATTATATATTATTATACATATTATCAAATTTGTAATTTGTATTTACCAAAATTGTACCTACCACTTTTAAATGGGATAAGCCTAGATAAGCTCTAAAGCTTTTTTATTCCAGAGCATCTATCTTACCACCATTATTTACTAATTTTAATTGTCATCTCTCTAATTGTTTTATGCTCAAATTAATAATAATAATTTATATTATTATAATTATTGGCTGTTTTTATTATTCTACATTTAATAAAATACATTAAAATATATAGTATTGGAAATTAATGAGCTGGAAATTACTTAGTAATGAAAGGTGGGCAGAATACTTGAAAATTTATCCGAGAGAGTAGATGTAATTGATTTTAGATGCATTTCCATATGCAAAACGTCAACATTTTTGACCGCCTCGCAATATGGCCCCAGTTCCGAGGAAATAGTATACTGTCCGCTTTACTATGGCATTAGGTTGGCAGGTCTAATAATATTATAATGTATATAATTATAAAACGTTTCCATAAAATATTAATGGTCGGAGAAAATTTGCTTAGATATTTAGATATTAAAATAGTAATACAACTTGCGAAGTAATTTAATCTAAGATTAAATTATATATATATAAAATTATTAAAATAAAAATATAAAGTAATATATTTAGAAAATTATTTAATCTATAAGTTATCTGATAGGCGTTTTATGTAAATGTATTATATTTTAGCAATTCTTTCATGTTATATATATTATTATAGTAGAATTTCTTACTATATTCTAATCACTTAGTGAATAACATTATAACCATATTTTATCTCCAATTTAATTGTTTTATATTTATATGTACCTACTTTCTAATGCTTTTTAATTTAACGACAAAAACTTGAAAAAAGTATTAAAATCTAAAAAATGAGTTGTAATATACCAGCTGTTCGATTTGAGTAAGTGTCGATATATACTTTAAATCTTTACTTAATATACATATTATTTATATATACCTTGTAGTATATAATACTATATATATATATATATATATCCAAATATTTAAATGAGTCAATGATCATTTCGGTTATTTAAAAATATATGTTATATTTTTTAGATTCTCACGTCGCGCGGCAAGCATTTTGAGACGATAATTGATCTCATGGAGTATGAGAAGAATGTTAATCATTGTCACATCGTTTCATGTGTGTACGGTTTGTATTGAAATTGTGGATTTTATGACTTTCTTTCTAAAATGTTATTAGACTCTATTGGATTATTCTTTGAAAGATATATTAAATATTATGGAGATTAATTTTGAATTTATTTGTAATTATTCTAACACGCTTATTCTATATTAAGTTTATTGTTATACTGGTACGAATCTCTTTTTCAATTTACAT
>JAYRBW010061640.1:0-10263 GCA_036023295.1 Invenusta paracnida | reverse complement strand
CATTTTTAATTAGTTTCTTAATGGTCATCTTATTTGTGTTTTTTTCTGGCTTAGTAATTTCATTTATTGTTTTCCAGATTTTCTGCATAGATTTTTTGTCTGTGTCTAATTTATTTTTATAATATGAGTTTTCTGCTGTATCTCCGATGTGGCTGTATCGTTTTCATTGGCTTTTCTAGATTTATTTATAACTGGTTCAACATAGAATATATATAACAGAAATGGAAGAGAATAAAAGGGACAAGCCTATTATTAGTCATTGATATTTCGTGTGCAAGCGACTAATAAGCTAGGACAGGGAAAATCTAAGATATATTTATAGACTAACGCATTTCATATGCAAAAGTAGAACGAATGTACTATGATTCCGCTACAGATATCTTAGCTAAAGAGTAATTTAATCATTTTATCAAAAAAAATTATCATTCGAAAACTGAAGATTTACATTTTTCAAATATTTTAACGGAAAACTAGCTTATTGTAGTTTTTCCTTGTGGAGTCACGTGATTTTTTGCAGCATTATAATTGGATGTCTGGTCTTACTCCGTCGATGAAGTTGCACATATTAACCTTGGCTTGCTGTTCCCTTCTATTCTCTCCTCACTCCTATCCTATTTCTATGATAACATAGGGCGGTTCTTTTTAAATATTAAAATTGATTTCTTGCCATTTTATCCGGCAGTCCTCATTGGTTCCGGTTGCTTCGCCAATAGCGAGACAGCATTCATAAACTTCCGGGTGCTCCAATCCCTGGGTGCAGCGCTGGCATTCGCTCTCTCCCCTGTTCTCTGTTTTGAGGCGAAAATCTATCTTCTTCTCTCGCTACTGGTCCTTAGTGTAGCCTCCTACGTTCCCGCGGAGAGGCGCATCCGAAATCTGTGGCGATCTGCGAGTCAAGCGGCCAGGAGGGACGAGGGGGAGACTCCCGATGGCACAGTGAAGGGTCCAGCCGATCAAAACAATGTTTGAACCTTTTAGGTAAACGAGTATTTGGGTTTCTATCGCTAGCGCAGCATGATCTGAAAGCGACAGGGCAAAACTTATGTATGTGTGATTTTATGTTATATAGCGGCCTAATATAATCGCGAACTTATGTTATAACGGCCTGCAGTACGCACGCACCTTTATAATAGCGGCACAAAACCTTATGTAAAAGCAGCCTTATCCTATAGCTGCGTTATTTAATCGCGCACTTAGATTATAGCGGCCTGCTATATGAGCGTAGTTTTATAGTAGCGAAACTTACCATGACTGTGTATATATTTGTAATGTGGGTGTATTATAAGTATACATATAAAATAGACTGCATAAATGGTTACCCAGGAATTTTACTGGATTTACTGAAGTTACTGGAATTTCCGTGTTTGTTATAATACTGCGTATCTGTATATACTATGAAGAGATAAATCGAGTTAATGCATGTTCGTGTGTATATAGTGTTTTTTTCTTTGTTACCAATGACTTCTTATTTTTATCAGGAGTAGGATGCTTTTCTCATATAATTAATATATACTTTTATGATCTCGATAGAACAATATCCCCGTTCAGTCTATTTTAAAAATTAGTTTTAACCGAGTAAAAAATACACAGATAATTATAGTATAGGTACCTAATTATTTTAAAAAAGCTTTATGGTATAGTAAGTAATGATGTGCATTGTAAATTATCCTATATTAACAGTTCCATTACAAAATGTCCCATTTGCACGATATTTGAAAAAAAAATAGCTAGCATAATTTAAACTAAAACAAAAACATTAATTCAGTAATTCGTATTATAACTTTAAAAACACAATCAGACGCATTACTTACAATTCTCTTCAGTGACAAGAATATAAAGTCGGTTTAACATTACATTATATAGCTAATTTTTGCATGTTTATTAAAATGTTAGATGTCTGTCTTAGATGCAGATAATTACACGAACAGTTTGCATAGCTTATATATATATAATGTAAATATTTGCTTATATTCCAATTATTGTAGAACTACATTTTGAGTGTCATCACCAACAAAAATACAGGATACTTGAATAGCACCGTGTTTTGTGATATTTTTATAAAAAATAGCAATTGGAGATTTCCGCTATGCATCGTTTTAAAATATTATTAAGAAAGGAGATATATATATAATTTACAATTAAACATTTAGAAGTTGAGAAATAGAAAAAACAATATTCTCTCAATATGCATGATATTAATTAAATATTTTTTAAATACATGTATATAGTCCCATTCAATCAATACTCACATACACGCCTGGTTGCACTAAAGACCATAGAAATACAAATAAGTGAATTGACTGCTATAAGGAAATAGTACCTAACTTATGTCTATTTGTTAGTGGAATTTAACGAAAAACTGTAAAGATTACAACATAAAACATTGTTTCCCTATTTTGATTTGTTTAATAACTACTGAAACAATTGCATTAAAGATGAAAATATATAAAAAGTTGGTATAGTACAATAAGGGAATGTTAAAAATTATAGAAACTCAAAAGCAATTGCAATAGTAATGAGTTCGGTACAGTTAAAAGCATTTTTAAGAGATTGACAAATTAAAAATCAACAAAGTAATAAATAAACATATACATACTGTAATAATAATGCAAATTATTTACCTAATCATATCAAATATTATTATATAATAAACAAACAATTTATTTCATTATTTACATTTGTTTAACAATAACGTGTGTTACGACGACGTATGGGAAAGCAAGAAGATATATATATATATACAAAAGAATTAAAACGTGACAATTGTTTTATACACATTACAAATTGAATATAAAACCTTTTGTTTCAAAATGAGCGTCTAATAGAAAAAGAAATGAAAATATTACTCCATTTGTGAAATATATGGATTACTTATTACACCGTCATGGAGCAAAGGAGCAGTACCTTTTGAGCTCAAGGTAATACAACCATATGACATTTATTAAACTGTTTGCAATAATATTTTTTTTGTAATATTGTTCAATATAGCATTAATGTCTTTATAACATGAAAATTATGTAAAACAAATCTTCAGAAGTTTCGTTAATTCTCCATCAAACATTTTAGATTCCTTTGTTATTTCATTCACTTAATGGATTAAACCATTAGTGTAATCGACTATTTTATCGTATCTCGTTTATACCTTGCTCCCAAATACAAAACAATTTATACGTTTATTGATGTATGTTATGTAGAAATCTATATTGATTTATGCAACTGTTCGTCCATGTGATGCTAGTTATTTATTTGAGCACAAAAGAAATTATTGTTAGATAATAGTTACTGTTATCAAATAAAAATAACAGTAACTCTATTATCTAACAATAATTTCTTTACCAATAATAAGGCAGAGAAAACAATTAATATAATTATTAGGATCGTATATTAATTATAAAATTATCAAGTTATTATCAAATCACTGATTAACTATCAAACCTCAATTTAATTTAAAGTAATTTACCTCAATATTTGGTTAGTATTTAATGACAATTTATACGTACTAAATATAGGATTGCAATTCTCAAGATGCCCACTCAAGTATACTTCTAATCACAATTTCCGTTGGCGTCTTACCAACTCACTCCAGCCTCCGACAATTGCTATATTCTCACAACTTATTATTCTCATACATGGAGATTTCAAAATCCAAATTCAAATCAAATTCGAAAAAATACAATCAGGCAAATTACAAAACATCACATCAGAATTGATAACTCCAAAAAGATCACAAAAATTTAATTTCATCAAAAGAAAAATCAATTCGACTCACAATATAAATGCGTACAATAATTCAATCAATTCTCTCAAATAAATAACTAGCATCAGATGGATGAACAGTAGCATAAATCAATATAACTTTCCACATAACATGCCTACATCAATAAACGCATAAATTGTCATGTGTTTGGGAACACCTCCTAAATAAGTACATTCAACAATACTGATTACATACAATGGTAATATTTAGTTATATATACAGTACTTCCACGAAAGGGGTGTTAACTAGTAAAAATATTTATAAGTACTATAAAGCTGATTATATTTTTAAACTAAGACCATTTACAGGAAACAGTGGTCTATTAAAAATGATAGAATATTAAGCATTAAATATCATGAGGATCCACTTGATCACCAGCAATTTCCACTGTTAGTGCAATATGTCGCCATATGCAGTTTGACATCCTCTGTGACTGTAACAATTCTCTGTCTTCACCAATTTCATTTAAGATGGCTTCGACCACAGCAATACTTGCTGTTGTTGATTTTGTGGTTGACAATGAATAACTCGCTTCTTGAGTATGCCCCATAAAGCATTGCCTGGGGTTGTCAAATCAGGACTGCGTGGTGGCCATAGCACAGATCCATGTTTCCTAATCCACCTGTTTAGGAAATGGTTGTTCAAAACATAACGACTTCGGATGGACCTTTTATTTGCCATGGCCGAATTACTACAAATCGTTATCTTGACATGCATGATAATAATTTTCTACCTGAATTACGAAGATGTAGAATCAGCAATCCAATTTTTCAGCAAGACGGAGCACCCGCTCATACGGCATCCAAAATCATGATTTTTAAAAAACCATTTCCCAAACAGGTGGATTGGGAAACATGGACCTGAGCCATGGCCTCCACGTAGCCTTGATTTGACAACCCCAGATAATTCTTTATGGGGCATACTAAAGAAGCGAGTTATTCATTGTCAACCACAAAATCAACAACAGCTTATTGCTGTGGTTGAAGCCATCTTAAATGAAATTAGTGAAGAAAGAGAATTGTTAGTCACAGAGGATGTCAAACTGCACATGGCGACATATTGCACTAACAGTGGAAATTGCTGGTGATCAAGTGGATCCTCACGATATTTAGTGCTTAATATTCTGTCATTTTTAATAGACCACTATTTCCTGTAAATGTTCTTAGTTTTAAAAATATAATCAGCTTTATAGAACTTATATTTTTATGTTTTTGCTGGTTTACACCCCCTTTCGTGGACGCATTAAGTTTGATCTACATATGTATTGATAATTGTACAAATTTATATTATTTGTTTGGTAAAGTTCAGATAAACTTTAAATAAAGTATTTTAGTACCTCCGAAAGAACCTCCCTGAATGTGTAACAAAGACATTCAGAAAGGGCGATAAAATCTTCGATCTTTAGAAAGAATATGAAAACAGTATATGATAACAAATTGCTTGATATCGAAAACATCTATTATAGTCGTAAGTGAAAAATATTTTATATTGCACATTTCTCTATGTATAAAGATATATTGAGGGAATTTTATTAAATAGTTCTCAGATATACATTTAAATTATAATTTCCTGATTTTTCTGCAGGTAACTTTAAGAAAATACCAAAAAATTCTGATGGACTATTACAAAAGCTAGTAATATAGAGGTAAAATGCCGTTTAATTCATATAAAGAGGAATATGAGAGGCCTAAGAAGACTGAAAAAGCTCGGTTATATTGAAAATAAAAATGAACGATAGGCATTTCACTCCAACTTCTCATGGTACTTACACAAATATGAGATATTTATTGTTGTTATTTGATGTAAATCGAAGTAAACGATGACAACATTTTGATTGATATGCCTCTTTTATTAATTTGTATATTTACTCGTATGAATTAAATTTTAAAAATTTTAAATATATATTTGTCATATATTTTTAGTAATATAAATGCTATAAACATAGGCGTAACAAATGTATAAGACCAGATGTACTTTTAATTATGCGGTATTAAATTAACCGCTTAATATAATTATATTTCCTGTTAAATATACCATGGTTGATCCAACCGGATAATTTGCATTTATTTTTATGGGTTCCTTTTTACACATGGCTTACTGTATTATTTAGACGCACTAAGTAACGCTCACACATATTTTATTAAAGATTATATGACACGTTCTGAACTTGTACTTCAACTTAATAAGTCAGCTTTTATAGTCAGAAATAAAAGGGGGTATAGGTAGAGTGGAATATTCATACAGATTGAAACACTTGATAATATGACCATCCTCAGTTGAGGTCAACATATTCTTACTTGAAATAATATATTTAGCAAAAGTAGGTATCGTATAGGTATATCAGTAGGTATATCAGTATAGAAAAAATATAGGAACATTACTGTTGCTCATTTAAGCACACCTTTAGGCACCCCCTACTTCTAAATATATTCGGGTGGATACCGGCTCATCTGTTGTGCCTTAATAGCTCAAATAATGTATTTTTCACATTAAATTTTATAAGCTTATGGCTAATATAAAAATAGATCATATTACTTAAATATTAAGCTCACATGAACTTATTATTATACGCATGTATGACAACAGATAGATAATTATACAGGGGGCGTAGCTTAACTTAAAATGTAGTGTAGGTAACTTCCCAACCCCCAGGGGCCATGACGAGGCGAGCAGCCGAGCCTCTAAATCGGTGCTTAGCGCCGAAAATTTAGATTTTTTAAAGTTTGGAATGCATTTAAAGGCATCTAAAATTAACATTTATTTATATTTTGTCCTGTTAAATCAAGAGCTTTTACAAAAAATGTATAGTATTTGAAAAAATTGCATTTTATTTTCAATAAAGGCGCAATATCTGTGACAAAGTGTAGGCACGTGCATAGATTGCCTATATATAATACATATTTATATATTTAATACATATATATTATTAATATTTCAAAGCTATACCGGCTTTATAAACTTTACATATTGTTAATAATATAATTGTTGAATTGTCATAAAATTTGTGTAAATATCGGCACTATATATGCATATTTATGGACATATTACTTAATAAAACAAAAACTGATAAATTGTGTTAATTGTGAGCTTTAGATAACTCTTCATTAATTAATTATATCACTACAGAGAGTGTTTTGTTAAATATATAACTTAGTAGTATATATTATGATATAGGTACCTATATTACTATATAGTATTACACATAATGTAAACGATATTGCTTAGTGTTTTGAATATATTTTGCGAAATATGTGTCTGTTTCACTGATATGACATTATTACAGTATAATTGCGCTACACGTTAATTAATCAGTTTTTCAGTTGAGTAAAACAGTTTGTTAAATGGTTGGTATCTATATGTACGACGTGTATATAATATATATATCCGTATACATGACTACATTATGCTCCCAAAATGTCGTTAATTGCTCGTAAGACGTTGATAGGACTATGTATTTAAAGTGGAATGAAGAGAGATAGATGTGTTCATTGAAATCACCCGACTCAAACACAAATTACTAGCTTCGAGTATTTGTTAAATAAAAATCGTGTGGGAGCATTGAAGATACAAAAACAATAAAATATTGATTGCTGCTTTAAAGTCAGTGTGTGGTTTACAAGACCGCTATAATCGAAGTACGCTCTAGAATCATGCCGCTTTAGAAAAAGTTTTAATTTCTGCACTTGGCCGCTATTACGTAAGTGCACACTTATATAAATGCTCTCGTATATTATACTGCTCTTACATAAGTTTATCCATTTTGACAAATCTTTTGTTCTGCCGCGCATATCACAGTGCGCGCACTTATGTCAAGTCGCTTTTATACAACACTCCCGAATATTTCTCTGGTCTGAAAGGCAAAGGTCATTTTATGGAATATTTTTATCTAAAATTAAGATCTCTCATTGATTTTAAATTATTATATATATGTAACCCAAGATAATTATATAAAAACTATAGGTTACGGCTATTTTATCTAAAATTTATCAGAACCTATACACTTCTTAATTATCACATTGGTGGTAATGTATGTCCATAGTACTTGCCTGTAGTAATAATGAATTATTAAAACAAATTTCACATTAGAAAAATTCATCATCCACATATGTAAACGCAACTCTCTTTCATGTGTTTAAACGATATCATTTACTTTAATAAAAGGAAAATTGTGAATATTAAGCGCTTTTTCAAACAAGTTAAGAATTGACAACATATATGCTCATCTAAATGGAATAAAATGTTCTTGTGTAAAATTATTGAATTAATGCTAAATACTATAGGTTTAAATACAAGGATTAAATTATTTACTTTTGAATTTGAAACATAGATAAACAGTTCATGTGTTTTTGTTTTCTTTTGTAATCAGTTTAATCATTCAGTGTATTAATTTCTGTTTCAGATGTCAAGAATCTTCAAATCATAATGCAATAACTATCTTCAAATTTTCTTTATATATTAATAATACATATATATCAATTAATTAATAAATGTTATGCCAAAAACAAGTCTTTGCTTGCCTATTTAATATGTATACCAACTTAATTTAACTATGACTTAAATTTCCTTGTCCTATTCATTTCATGAATACATATGTAATTATTCAATATGCTGACCATATATATGACATAAGTTATTAACTTTATACGTTTGTTTCGGCTTAAGTAATATTGTATAATTAACGCTTCTGATAATTATAACAGTATCATTTAAATTAATGATTTTTCATAAAGTGTGAGTACAGTTATTTATATTAATGTATCTATAAATTTGTATTATATAGATAGAAAATTATTGTGCGTGTTATAGAGCTCACGGTAATATTTATTATTACCAATAGGTTACCTACAATAGTATAACAATACTATAGTTCTAGTACATACTAGTTTTTAGTATAAATTAAATAATAATATTTACGAGAAATTTACCTTTGAATCTGAGAGTAAAGATAATAAAGGTAAATTTCTTATACAAAAATTAAATACGAATATAAAAGTATGAAAAATAGAAAATTTAGAATAAAATGAAACCACCAATTCATTTTTTACTTTTCTTATTTATTCTAAATACGAATATAAACTTTGTGGGTTTACCATTATAAAATAGGTATTATCAATTTCTATTTTCTGTAATAAATAAAATGGAAAAATTATTTTTAAAATAAAAACGTTATAAGAATAATAAAAAAAACGTTTATGTAAAATCTGTAAATTGAATTTGTAGAGAATTCAATAGGTAGTACATATATAAAAAATAAATATAAATAAGAATGCTATATACAGTTCAACAGTTTTAACCTGAGTTTATCATGCCTAGTTTTAAAGTTCGGTAAGTTATTTTTGATATTACATTTAGAAATACAATAAATGTAACACCTACATCTATTTTGATTTCTATGGTAATTTCTGCCACAAATGTTCATAGCACAAGTTTGTATACGGCCGTATAACGTTAGTGAGAAGCTATATGACGTATTATACCGATCCACGCTCGAGGCGCAATGAAGTACAGGTTAAATTAAATGCATGTGCACCATAGAAATAGATAGTTCGCCCTCTCTCCCGTAGTAAATGAAAAAGTAAAACAATATATTTTTATGATGTGCACACTTTCTAGTTCGAGCTGGGCAAGCAGTGTCGTAGAATACGAAAGCCGGAAATACTAACACTGTCTATATAGAGATACTATATTCTTATCAGTCGGGCAACATATTATTATCTTAAGTATGTATAAAGAGTTAAACTATAGACATCTAGAATTTTGATACTTTCAACATATCTTCTATACGTTAGGTATATCGAAAGTCGCAGCGTTTTGTGATGTGATAATAATCAAGTCTTTTGATTATTGTTCGTCGAAAAAAAGGCTCAGTCGAGTAGGTTTATGTGTTCCGTTATTACGTAATCGTTGTTAGTTGGACATAGAGAGGAAACTATATTGGTGTCGTTGGTGTCGAACAATTAATATATTTTGTTCAATTTATAGTTTATCTTTCAAACACAAAATCATGTAAAGAAATTATTTTTCTAACTAAGTCACATATGTTTTACGAAATACTGTGAGCTAGCTGTATAGTATTCCTGTAAAAGGGAATTACATGGATTGTACATAATCGCTTATCCAGCATAAACACGAATATGTCGACATATTTGCAAATATGTCCACTTAAAAAACGAATATATGTCGATCATATTTGCAAATATGGGCACAAATATTCATCTATTCTTACATATTTGCTGTATATGATCCTACTCGGCACTCATAAATATATACGCATAAACATCATATTTACCTATTTTTATATATTGCTGTTGTATGGTCTTTCTCGGTCATCATAAATATGTGAACATAAACACGAATATATCGACATATTAGCAAATATGTAAACATAAACCTGAATATGTGGACATATTGGCAAATATGTTGTTATATGTATGGCGGACCAAAGGGTTCAGTCACGTATATGTCACTTATTTATGAAATAAGTCACCTATTTCGTAAATAAGTCA
>JAYRBW010061639.1:0-10263 GCA_036023295.1 Invenusta paracnida | reverse complement strand
TGCTCTCATTCCATTTAAAAATAAATGTTTAACTTGCTTGTGATAAAATATGAAAAACAATTTATTAATAATTTACATACATAGTTAATTCAAAATACTTTAAATATTTAAAAACGAATTGAATTTGGAAAATGCTTTTATTTCTTGGGAATAAACGAAATCAAATACATTTCATTTATATTAAAACTTGAGAAATAATACGTATTCAAATGTGACTAAACTACAATTTGATTACATTAAATCATAATTCAGTTTACATAACAATGCTGTTACACATAAATATAATTCGATACTTAAGGGGCGTTTCCTTAGCATTGTCAGGCAAGAGGACGTTAGGATATCTAACAAATAAATTATCATTTCAACTTTCAAAAAAATCTCTTTTAGAACTGGATTATTATATATCACAAAACTAAAATATAATACTTTTACATACTACAGCGTAAATTACGCAAACATTTATAATTATCGAAAACAAAATTATTATAAAATATTAGCCTTTTTTCAAATCATCTTCCTCATTTTTCGGTTGCAAAATTGTTTGAAATAAATATTCATTCCCGCTCTGAAATTTGTCTAAGTTTAATTAACATTATACTACAATTCGTTTTGAAAAAGATACAGAGGAATAATTCTCAAAATAATCTTTCACGTATCTTTCTTTCATTTTTGATAATTAATAAATATGGAATGGTACAATAAGTACACCTGCTTAACTACTTTTTCCATTTTGCAGAAAAGGCCTTTGAAGTAGGTAAATTCATATTTGTTGATCAAGTTTTGTGTGGCTTATTACTACAAGTACAAATGTTATGTATAGCGCCATGAAAGCCTTTGACTTAATATTACATTTGCAAGTTATAAGTTTCCGAGATTAATTATTTCATCCGAAAAAGGGGCGGAAGCTGTAGGATATGTGAGAGCATAAAAGGCAATGAACAAATTTCAAATATATTTTCGTAGGTTTTTTATAAACATTTTTTATAAAGACAATATAATTTACAGACTCAACAGAAAATGATTATAACCATACTATTTTGATGTTTTCCATTTTTCTAATTTTCAGACAGTTTGCGTGCAATATTGTTAAAAGAACAAAAATGATGTAAATGCTCACTAAAATGATTGTTTTATATTTTATTTGTGACAGTTTTATATATAAAATAAAGGGATTATTTACATTAATTTCGATATATTTTGAAAATCTTTTTTACATAGCTTCAGAATATATCCCCCTATTTTATACAAAAACTCGGTTAAAGACGAAAACAATTCAATATTTTTATTTTTGGCAAAATGTGTCGATTGCGAAGTTTTCTGACTTTTTGTAAAGAAATGCAACTTTAATTATTGTAAGAAACACATAACAATAAACAATTTCGTAATTATATCTAAACAGATACGTTGTTTGAAATAATATATATTGATATGAATATACAAATCATCAATTGATGAGCAGTTTATAGTAAACACACAGGGAGCGCATTTCTTGTAATTTGAAGGTATATTTAAATAACATTTAATGGTTGCATGTTATCAGTGTATAATGTCATACAAGTGAACAGTTGTATAAAGAATAATGTACAATATGACTGACAACGTGTGTAATACAAAACTGTTTTAAAAGTTTACTGGTCTATGATTTCAAAAAACAATACTAAAAATAAATATACATTTTGCAGATGTGTTGAACATTTATGCAAGTTGGATTTTATTTATATATTTCAATTTAATAAATGTTGTTGATTAAATATGCATATAAATTACAATTCTAATTATTTTTTATGCATCGAGTCATATCATCATGTTGTATAATTAGTTTTATGAACTATACATATGTAGCAAACCCTCTAAATATTTTAGGGTAGCTTCTATATTGACTTCACGAGATATATTTACATCATACATAATTAGTTACCGTGTGCTCAAACTAAGTCGATACGTTATCGTACACAATGTTGTACAAAGTTTATGTTTGAACATACGATGACAAAATCACTAGGATGCGTAGTTTAAGGCCGAGTTTTTTTTACTACGGAGTCGGAATTTCATATCAGTTTTTTGTAATTGTTAAAATTCTCATGGAAATAAAAGTCAGAACAAACACGTCAGCGTAACAAAAAGAAAACCAAGAAACGAGCTATTCAAAGGCAAAACGTGTATTTTGATGACTGGAAATGCAGACATTAAATGAATAAATATAACAAATATAGTTTTTACAATGTTTACTATTATTAATACATTTACCCAATAAAAAGTAACACGAACCTATATTTTGACTTTTCCCGCTATCCACTCTATATTATTTATATATACTTTTAAACATACATATGTGTTCATATCCCTAACGAAATTAACACGATCGATTTTTAATATTCATATTTATTATATAATTAATCTTTTAAGTTTTTTAATGTTTAGGTTTTTTAATTGTACTGTAGTAGGTACCTACTACGTAAATAACGATTAAATTCATAAATGTGTGGATACCTTCATATATATTATATAAGACAAAATATATTATAATTTCTACATTACAATATTTAATGAAATAATAACAATTGAAATATTAAAGTATTAAACATGTTTTGATTAATTTAGAATTCACATATCATTTAATAGATCATGTGGGTGATCTATATTTATATATATTTATATATACTGATTTATATGTTTACATTTATTATATTACTTATTTATCTATATAATATATGATCCATAGATCATGTTATTGTTATATTCTCAAATATAAATATAAAAAACCATTGACCATTGAAAAATGGAGATGTAAAGCTGACAAATATAACAATGAAATAGAGTGCCTTGCTGTTCATTCTTCCAATTTTCATGGATGTATTTCTATACTGAATTGCAGACTTCATTTTGGCCTCATTCTGCTGATAGTTTTGGGCTATCACAGAATCAGGAAACATGGCCCTAAACTGGTCATTATCACCAGTTGAACTGCCAAGAGTATTTGCTTTCAACAAACATCAGTTCTTACAAAAATTTAAATTTATATTAATATTATGTAAAACAGGGCCAGACATGCTACCCAATTTGCTGCAAAAATGTAAAAAAAGGTCCAGCTATGCAGCCGAAATTTAAATTGTGTAAAACAGACCCAGTTATGTCTACTCATATGATCCATTGGTTTCTCTGATTCATGCGTTTTGTTAAATGTTATATTTGATATTGTGTACATGTTTTTTTTATAATTTTGTTAAATAATATGAATTTTTACCTAATCTCTTTTAAAAAAAACTTCTATTTCTGCCTGCTAATATCAGACAGAAATATTTGTATTACTAATATGTGCAATTTCTTTTTGCCTTGGTGAAATCCCTCGTCACATAATACATTCCAAAAAATAATTCTTTATGATATACGTATGTAGATTTTTAATAATTTTGTTTGGTGCAATTACCTGTTATACTGAAAAGTTCATGAACTTACTCCATGTACCTATTTCATGCTTCCTTTTAGAATTACATTAAAATGCAGCTATGAAGGTTGCACAGTTCGTTTAGTGGGAGAACTTCTAAGGTGGACCTTTGAAGAGGACGAAGATAGGATGTTTACTCAGAGCGGTATAATGGCTCATGGAGTGGACCATCATTATGAGCGAACCTGGGCCGCTGCTGATGCGCGTGCTCGAGTTATCGAAGAGCTTGACCTAAAATTAGGAGCAACGGAGGCTTTTGAAAATGAAGTTCTCATCAGCGGAGACCACGCCCCAACACTTGCTGCAGTACGAAAGGTTTCCTGTTCGAAATCGCGAGGGTACGAGATTGGCGGAATTATTCCCAGTCTTTTACAGCTGGCCTCTGTGTATCGTGATGAAATTTTGCCACAATAAAAGGTCCCTGAATATATACCGGTAATATTACTAGTATTTCAGTATAATTTTTTATGATTACGGGTTGAAATTGTTTGAGTAAAGATTATATTTTAAATGTCCATTCAATGCTAATTTTCTTCTGAATTGGTGCTGTTTTATAATACATACATTGTTATAATACATTATGATTTAAAATGTTGTCTACTTTTTCAGCTAATTTCTTTATTTCGACAAAATAGTTTAATTTAATTTTATAGATATAGATAATGACTTTTTTTCGTTTATGGCTGTAGTAATCACTAAATGCCTTAAAGTTTAGTTTTTCCCAATGTAAAACAATAGCTTACAGGTTATTTATATATTTTCATAACAAAATAACAATACATATTTTTTATATATTATGATTTGATCCTATTCATAATTTTCATTTGTATATTAACTTTCAAACCTGTACAAACAAACCCGCTCAAAAGAAATGCGCCCACCTTCATTTATGTACAAATATTAAATATTTGTTATTAAACTTTAACCAAAACACTTTAAACCTTAATAATATTTAATTATAGATAAATTGAACAATTTTATAGTTAATATAGGTATCAATCAATATGTGGTGGCCATGAAAAGGGCTCTTTTAGCGTTCTCAGAAAAGGGGAGAAATGGGGGAATTTGGTCAATATTTTGTATGACCACCACGAGCTGCAACCACTGCCTTAAGACGTCTTGGCATAGATTCAATGATGTTGTTATGACATCTGTGGGCATATTAGCCCATACCCTGTGTACAGCTGCCTCAAACTCTTCCATGGTAGCTAGTTGAAGTGGCTCAAGGACGTCCTTCAAATAGCCCCTTAGATTCTCTATGGGGTTCAAGTCGGGAGACACTCTATAGCTGAATTCTGGAGGAATCTGAGTGTTGTAGCAGCCATATGACATGGAACATTGTCCTGCTGAATCGTGAAACCACGATTGGGTAGGTCTACTGGAAGTAGATGCTCTGTCAGTAGCTCTATGTATCGTGCAGCATTTAACCTCGTAGTTATCCTTCGGATAACTCTGGTGCCATCAACAGCGAAACCACACCAATATTCAATGGTTGTATCATTAATAAATATATTGTTTCTGTTTTATCAATTTAGTCATGCATAAAATAAATATATAATATCATTATACTACTCACAAGCAGGGGTAGCCGAGCAGTAGTACAAAAATGTTTTTTTTGTTTTCGTTGAAATTCCAAATAAATATAAGAAATGAAATCTACAATTGATTCGATGAATTTTATTATATATTTTTAAAATGTATTCGCTATGTGTACTCTGTGGTATAAACAACATAAGGCACTTACAATATGATGTTATATATATATATTATATATCAAATACCTTCATGTGAGACAAGAAGGAAGGGTTGAGTGAAAAAAAAGAGAGGTAGAGAAAAGGGAAATTGTACCTTATTGAGCTCAAAGTGCATTCTCACATCTCTAAAAAACAATAAATTGTGTTTACAGTTAAAGTTGACTGAGTATGTTTCTTTCCATATAAATGCTTTAGAACATTTCATTGGACTTGTTGTATGTCATATTTTGTGTAGTTACGTTAAAAGGTAAATATGTTTATTAAATTATTAAAATCCACCTCCGCTATATCATTACATGATTTTAATCGCTTTAAAACCTAACTTTTCGATGATTTATGTGAGTCATGAAACATTAATAAATATAAATTTTGACATATTTACGTACATATTGACAATATTACGCACATTGGCCCGTAGTCATAAAGAGGTATTCACTAGCCAAGTCATGTCTTGCCTAGTCTTGACTAAATTTAAAATTCGTAGTCACAAAGCTAGTCAAGACTTGACACTCTTTGCTAAAGTGCACGATTAATACAATCGTGTGTTCGCCAGTTTTAATTGGACGAAGATCAGCTGTTTGTCTGGTGCCCTACTTTAAGCAGTCTATAAGTTTTTTATAAGCTAAAGAAATTAATTTTGCGACAGAAATCGGCAAATTATGATTAACGAAGATCGGTTATTAGAGCAATTGGAGGCATATCCTATTGTTTTAAACAAGGGAAATACATCGCAAATCAAAGCTGCTAAGAAATGTGCATGGCAAAACATTGCAAACAAACTTCTCGGGAACGAGACTGAAGTGCCTAAAGTGCAGAAGAAGTGGATGAATATTAAATCTAGAGTTTTCGAAAAATTAAGAAAGCGCAACGGAACTGGTGGCGGACCTGAAGATCCGCTAAATGAACAAGACCAACGTATCCTATCAATAATGGGAGAAGGTAACCCTAAGATAGTAAAGGTCCCGGGAGCCTGCTCGTCAAATTCTCTTCTATCTTCTGTGGATTTAGACGAGGAAACCGATGAAATGATCCCACAAAATAATTCGCAAATAAGTGAGATAATTTCTATCTTTTTTTATATAAATGTATTTATTAAAAGAAAATTTGTGACAATTCAAGCACGTTCCCTCTTTCTTTTGTCCATTTAGATGTCGATGTATCTGAAGACACTAAGCCCGCAAAAAAACAGAAAATAAGTAAGTCATTTTATATTTTACATATATTTAATTTTAAGAATTTATTGTATGATAACCAAGCCATTACCAACATGACACGAATATAAAGATAAATATATATACATTTAAACGTATAAAAATAGAGTTGAGGATACTAGAATAGTATACAAGCTATCATACTGTATATTTCACAAATATTATGTAAAAGTAATCATTCTTTTTCAGTGACACCAATGTTCAATGTTCAAAGTCAGCTGGTATCGCTGAACAGGGAATGTCTTCTGCTGGAAAAAGAAAGAATAAAGGAACATCGAGCTCTGATCGTACTACAAATGCAGAAAGTTCAAGAAGAACGTCGTTTGATTGAACTAAAGACACTCTACTATTCAAATAAACTTATGAGTAATGGTATTTTTGTTAACGATGGTGCAACGAATACAAATGACTCGCAATACTTATCTCAAATGTAAATTCTTATCACACACACAAGCAAACATTACAATTACAAATTGAAACCAGTAATTATTATATTTTCACCTACTTAAGCAATTTTATTTTGTCTGGGAATAATGATGTACTCTTTTTTATAATGACCATAACTGTTTTTGTATTTAAGCTAAAATAATTTTACATATTTTTAGAAAGTAGACATTTTATACTATGTGATCATGTATATTCTACGTTTGCTATATTATAATAAAACATTTTGGATGTAATAAATTACATATATTTTATATTAGTTCGGAAAAGTCAAAACGTTTGAAATAAATTAATGTTATATATAGTTATTTACTGAAGATATTGTAGCTAAAGATTGCACTTGTAGCTAATTATTATAGTCGATATTAATAAACTTTTTGCTAATTGTTACTTTAATTTCTAGTTTTTTTTGCATTTAAAAGAATCGATTTAGTTATATAATATAATCATTTTTTAAGTTAATTGTTTGTATATTAAATACTCACTTAATTAAATAATTCAGTAAGCTGCAAACGTCGTTGGACTCAGGAAAGATGAGAAGACTCCACTTTTCTTCCAACTTGATTCGCCACATATGAGGTGGCAAGGGTAGTATTTTATAGAAGGATCGTTAACATCAAGTAACTTGTCAAACGGGAGTGGTAGATCGCTAAATTCTCCTCAAAATATACTGTTGATACATACCTATAAATAAGAGAGAAAAATATATATGTTAAAGCCATGAAAACGTGGGTAAAATGCTGCGTTATATACATAGCCTTAATATGTGGTATAAAATGCTGCGTTATATGGCATAGCCTCAATATGCGGCGTATAAATTGCGACAATATATACATAGCCTCAATATGTGGTGTAAAATGCGGCGTTATATACAAAATTTTAACAGAAGTTGCTAATTACACTAAATACAATAATCTTAAAAAATGTCATTTTCGAAAAAAATGAGTTAGTAGCGCTTTGCCAACTGGCGGCAGAGATTATGCCACATTTTTTCGAAAACGAAATTTTTTAAGATTATTGTATTTAGTGTAATTAGCAACTTCTGTGAAAATTTTGCTTTAAAATCTTATTTAATAAAAGTTATTAATAATTAAAGTTTGCACTAACTGCTTTCACGGCCATTCCATCTAGATACATGATACATGATGGCAAAGCGCACTAAATGCTCTCTGACTGTTTTGCTTTATATATTGTTCGTCAATGTTACGTCATTTCATCAACATTTGGTGTCTGACGCGTCTGGATTAAATATTAGATAAGGTTGAAATTATCTTTACATATTAATATAATATCATGATGATATAATTTATATAAGATAATTTCAACATTAAGTGTTATGTACTCAGCTCATAGAATGAACGAGTATAACATTGAAGCAATTATTGCCAATTATACAATATATAGAGCAAACTGTTGTAATATTTCTTTTCTGTACTCACTGCATAATTATTTAGCGGATTAACGTAAACTGAGAACTCAGCCATAGCCTAGTACCAAGCTTTAGAGGCTCTCCGCAGCGACCCCGATAATCACGCCCTGGCAGCGGCCTTCAAGAGGCCGCAGACGCAGCCCGCCGGACCGCTTGGTGTCTTACCGAGATCCACCCCATCCCCAAAGCTGGCAAGGACCCCGAAATCACCTCCAGCTACCGCCCAATCAGCCTTCTGAGCTGTATTGGAAAGCTGATGGAAAGGAGGCGTCAACCAACGCCTCATCTGCATCCTAGAGGCCAGGCAGCTCCTTTACCCAACCCAGGCTGGCTTCCGCCAGAACCGCTCGGTGGACGAGCAGATTACTGCTGTCACGCAGTATATCTGACGGCTTCAACTCCAAGAAGCCGGCGCGCGGGACCGCTCTTCTCCTGGCTGACTTAAGCCGTGCTTATGATAGCCCGTGGAGGAAGGCCCTGATAACTAAGATGGGCAGGAAGGAGATCCAACCCTGTACCATCAGGTGGATCAATGGCTTCCTCTCTGACAGGCGAGGGTACGTCAACTGGCAGGGCTCCTCTTCATCCACGAGAGTCTTTAACGAAGACCTCCCCCAGAGCTCGGTTCTCGCTTCGACGCTCTGGCTAATCTATATGGATGACCTGCTGAACAACGCCCCTGCCCATTGCCTGACCCTCGCCTACGCTGACGACACAACCTTCGGCACCCAGGAAACTACGGTCCAAGACTGCAATCGCGCTCTCCAGCCTGCGGCTGACTGGCTTGCAGTCTGGTGCTCCAGGTGGAAGGTAACGCTGAGCCCCTCCAAGTCCGTGGTCTCATTCCACACCCTTGACCCCAGCGTGGTCAATGGCAAGTTTCGCCCCTCCATCTTCATAGGAGCCAACGAGCTTCCCTACGAACCCCACCCCGTCTTCTTGGCGTCTCCCTGGACTGCCAACTCATCTTCCACCACCATGCTAAGGAGACCAACAAGCGCCTCTCGTCTAGAACAAAAGTCCTCCGTTGCCTCACAGGGCGGTCCTGGGGCCAAGACCTACGCAGAGTTTGCGGATCTCCACGTCACAGAGCCTCTGTCTGGCTCTAATCTTGCGCAGACTCCAACCGCGAACTCGTGGAAGTTCACTACCGCGCAGCAGCCCGCACCATCACCGGGTGTACCAGGTCCACGCTCGTCTCGGCTCTCCTCCGAGAAGCAGGCCTCACCAGCCTCAGCAGCAAAGCCGCTTATGCCACTCTCCGAGAAAAAGTCCTCCGCCACACTCAGGACACCCCTGCTAAGTCCGCGGCCCTCCGCCACGTCCGACCGCGTATCCGCTCCGGGGGCACTGACGGTACCTCCGTCGGACATCACCATCTGGGCCGATAGCTCTGCCATCAGCGGCACGACTCTCGGGGGAGCCGGAGTCATCCTCCAAGTTAAGGAATCCCTCCGCAGTGCCCTCGCTTACTCTGCCGGGCTCGTGGCCTCCCCCTTTAGAGCTGAAGCGGTCGCCTGTTTTCGTGGCCTGGAAGCTTACCTGGACCTCCCGGACCTCCACGACCTTTCCGGGGTCCGCCTCCTCTCAGTCCCTTATCAAGAGACTCGCAGCTGGTCACCCTTGCCAGAGAAACGCCACCTGCAGGCTCATTTGGCACCGCCTTATCGACCTGGGTAGGACTCACCGCGTTTACCTGCAGTGGATCCCAGGCCACTACGACATTCGCGGCAACGAGGACGCCGATGACACGCCCAGGCCCGCAGAGGGGCCACTTTCCCGCAGACCACTCCTATCGACCTCACCCCCACCCGCGCCACGATTCTCCCGGCCGATTGTTATTCAAAATTTACCGGACCCAGAGCTCTAAAGTACCAGTAAGCGCGGGAAGCATCATCCAAAGATACATTAGCATTTGATGAGTTGATAGGAAGCTTGGATGAAGACAAATCAAAGATGTGGAACTCTATACAGATAAAT
>JAYRBW010061638.1:0-10264 GCA_036023295.1 Invenusta paracnida | reverse complement strand
AAAAGACTTATTGTACTACTCAACTGTAAATTAACATTATATATGATATTATTTATAATGCAATCAATAATGACAATTTTCAATATACAGATTATGGATTTTTTTTAATTCTCCAGGCTAGTAGAAAGAGGCCTTGGCTAGTTCATTTACAAACTAACTAGCATGGTGGCTAGTGAGTCTAGAAGTTAATTTTGAACCCTGATATAGTATAATTGTCTGCTAACATTGTTGCTTTGACACATTTCCTATTTTGATTTTTGACACATGTCCTATTTTGGTTTTGACACATTTCCTATTTTGTTAAATAGAACACATTAAGAGCAAAATACAAATAAAAAGGTAATATTTCGATTAACAATGCCTATATTGTAGTAGTGTATGGCATTAGATATAGTATATTTAAAAAAAGATATAGTATTACTATATACTCAATAGATCACTGTTTCTTAAATGGAGACAAATTTTCCCTGGTCCTGCTCAGGGGGGGGGGGGATTTGTCTTGATATTAAAAACAAAATTATGCTGTTTGCTTTTTACAATTCAGCTGTGCATTGTCACATTTGTGATGGAAAATCAAGTGCAGAAATACTATTAAAACTTAATTACATTTTATGACTATTATTTGATTTACATTTTACAATATTGCCTGTTTGCAATATTACAAGTTTATTACTTTGTAAAACCATATTACCATTAAAAATAGTTTTGGAACTTAGAGAATTTTCTTTTAAAATAAAAAGAGACATTTAGATTTGATGGTCAATAAGGGGAAATTACAACTATAAAGGTCAAGTAACAGTACTAGATGAAAAAAAAATATAACTTTTAATTTATAAATACTATAACTACAAAAAATATCATGGGATAAGCCTCTTTAATTACACAAATAATATAATATGCTTGTGTTTTTCTTCAGTTTGGTAGAAGTTAAATGAGTGCTTTATAAAAATCTAAACACAATTGGAAATAAACCATGCCAAAGTACTGTCCATTATAACAAAATAGCATATTTAACAGGCTTAGAACTATGAAAGTAGTATAAAATCAGAAACCATTTACATTAAAGCAAACAACTATATTTCAAGTCTTTTTTGCTTTCTTCTTCTTCTGCATATGTGACTGGGTTTCATGTTTCTGCTTTTCACCTTTTTGCAAAAGAGTTGCACTTTGTTCTAAGAGAGCATTTGTGGCAGAGACTTTGTTGAAATCCTTGGAATCCCTAGCAGTCCATAGCAATTCCATTCCTTCCTTTTGCAAACACTGTGCATTCAGAATCTGTTTTTTCCATTTTGGTGTGTTGTTCTAGCTGTATTTCCAGTGCATCAGCAGCAACCTTGACAGCTAATTCTGCCTTCTTTTTTTCTGCAATTTGACAAATGTATTTATCTCATGCACTGTGGACAACTTTCAGCAGTCTTGATGTAATTGGCAATTTTTCTGGTTTTCTGTCAAAATGTATCATAATAGAGCTACATATACTGTAAAACATAAACCATTTATTACAAAAAAATTGGGCAATGTGTGTCAAAACAAGTCTATTTTTTAATAATTTTTGTGTCAAAATCATATAATTTACTCATTAAAATAAATTTTTAACATTATTACACTTTGACACATGGATTTAAAAAATACTTGTTTTGACACATCTTGACATCATTTTTTTAGGAAATTGTTTTGACACATCGGACCACCCCTGGTATAGGTTGTATATATAAATATTTATTCTTTTGTAACTTTTGCATGAGTAACATAGCATAATATCGGTTAATGGTTTCTAATACAGAATTTTTTGGTGATTATAATGATACCAAAATTATGACAAAACAGTATAATCGTAAGTTGTGCAATGGATTTCACTAACTATAAAAATAGTGAAAAAAATGTTATGATGACTTGATTTAGTCTTTTTTGTACATTAAACTAAATAAATCATAATTTTGGCCAATGGTTTCTAATATAGAATTTTTTTATGATTATAATGATATCAAAATTATGACTTAACATATAATCATAAGTTGCGCAATGGATTTACCAATAAATATATTTTTATAAAAATAGTGTAATTGTGACACATCATTTTGGCATATAATATAATAAATTGTTATATCCTATATTTTATTTTTCATAAGTATAACATTTCATTCAAATCACCATAATGTTCTCTATACAATTATAATATTTATTTTTGTTTTAATTCTTTAACCTTATTGAATTTGACTTTCTAAAATTTTCTTATAGCTAACGTGATTTCTGTCACAAATGTATAACAAAATTTTTTGGTACATTTTTAAATTTAAATGGTAAGTTTTTATTAAATTATTTATATATATAATGAATATATATATGGAATAATCAGATTTCTGGCTATCTTGCAGTATAATTATATCACCAGCATTTAAATTAGTTTTATAACTGTTGTTATTTATATTAAAATGATGAAAATTGGCTAAGGAGCTATTGCAAATTAAAAATAAAACAAGATTAGAATTTCTTTGTTGTAAAGTGTGCAATAACTTGTAAATTCCCATTGAAAAAATGCTGAAAATGACCTTTTTTATCTCTTTAAACAGCTATAACTTTTGATCTGGTGGACCAATTTTAAAACTAAGGCCATATTTGGAATTCTGGAGTTCTGGGGATTATTTTTAAACATAGATTTTGTTAAAATGAGCAAATTAAAATTCCCACTGAACACATTATCTTAAAGCTGAGCCACATTTTAATACAAATTTTTGTCAAAATTAGTAAATTACCAGCATCTTTGTGTAGAAGATGGTATAATCTCAAAGCATTTGTAAATATTGAATCTAATATATTCACAAACATTGGCCACTACCATTTTTACCTTCATACAAATAAGATTCTGCAATAAAGTTGTCAAGAAGATTAACACCTCCCATTTTCTGATTATAACAGCTAATCATATTGGGTTGCTGGATTCAAGTAGTTTGCTTCTCAATCATTAAAATTCTTTTCACAGATCATTGCAATAGTTCAATTTTCTGAAAATTACTTGCAACAAACCTAAATTGTCTCTTTATTTTACAGTAAAATCTCTCTTTTTCCATCAAAGGACCAATCATACAAGCCTCTTTCGATTTGGAAAGTGTTTTAGAATCTTTTAAATCACATCAATTCAGATGATCTTCTCCAATTGTTCTGGTACAAAGTATTATTCTTCATGCAATTGTGTCAATAGCTTGTGAGATATAAAAAAGTTAACAAAGAAAATTGCAAGATTATCCACAACACACAGGTTTTTTTATAACATAAGCTCCTAATCCTAACATTGGGTAAAAGTATTGGCTCTTACTCAAATAAGGAAGATCACAATAGAGATAGCCAGTTAAACTACATACAGACAAAAGTTTAAAACCAAATCTGACTGGTTTTCCTTGAATAAACATTTTGGAACAATGTATTCCAAAATAAGGAACTATTGTCTCTTCAATTGAAAGAAATGTATCAAAAATGCTCAATTGAGAAAAGTTTTTATTCAATAATTCCATAAATTGTCTGATTTTGAACATTTTGTCACATTCCACAAGTTTTTGATTATTAGCCAAATAAATGTTTAACTTGATATTTCTATACTCATTTCTTGAAAAGGCCTTACCAAATAAAGGAATTCCTGCATTTTCTGAGTTTTCCTAAAACATTTCTTCTCTTGGTAATCAATGATATCCATATAAAATAAAAATCTAATAAAGCATTTCATAAAATATTTTGAAATCTATGAAATTTTATGTTGATTATTATTTTTTTACATATAAAAGTGTTTGTTGGCATATACAATTATCATTTTTTTATCAAACCTTTCAAAAAGTTTAATTTCCAAGCACTTTTTGAGCACTTTTTCAAGAATGTTCCACTTTTGTTATTGATTATCATGAGGCTGAGTTGAATACTCAATCCTTGATGGTTTAGCCCAGTTAACTGTTACATTCTTTTGTTTGTGGTGACTTGTTTTATCTGAGGAAGCTGATATAATGCATTAGTGGTATTTACTGTACAGTGGTGGATACACTAAGAATTTTGAAAAGAATAGACCTCTATTTTTAGTACCAAAATTTCCCAAATGCTTAAACAAATTATGAGAAAATTTCTAAATTGAGAGACACCTTCAGAATGCTCAGACATATGCTAATTGTAGTTCACTCACAAACAATTGTATACAATATACAATATATTTTCAGTGATATATTTGTGAAATTTAGATATGTACAGTACCTCTCAAAAGTTTAGCAACACCTCGAAATTTTATAATATATATAAGTTCTATATAAGTTATATATAAGTTCCATATATCATCAAATTTATTATTAAAAAACAGTTATTTACAATTTTGGTGTATGACAAACATAACATTGTTAAGTAGTTACATTAATATCTCAATACTTTGATGGAAAACCTATGTTCTTCAATACATCAGCCACTTAATGAGGCATTGAATTGACAAGATTTTCACATAGTTCACAACTGATATCCTGGCACCATACATGTTTTATTTCATCAATGAAGTCAGGAATGTTCATACACCCTTTAAGACTCACCTTGTTTTTCATAATATCCCATAAATTCTCTATGGGGTTGAGATTAGGTGGCCATTTCAACAGTTCCATGTCATTGTCCTGGATCCACTTGAGAACAGATTTAGTTGTGTGACAAGGTGCACCGTCTTGCATGAATGTAGTTGTTTGATGAAGTGCCATGAAATCTGCCCGAGGTGTTCCTTAAGACAATCCAAGTATCAAGGAGAATTCATCGTAACATTTTTTGGAAGAAAATAAAGTCCACCTCGACCAGCAGTTGACATGCAATGCCATATCATAATGGATAGTGCGTGTTTGATTGTTTTCTTTGTGTACTTGGGATTCACACTATTTGAGGAACCATGAGGCCAACAAACATACATGTTTTTGTCACTAAAAAGTTTTATTGTGGATTCATTGCTCCACATCACATTACTCCACTGGTCTTCAGTCCAGTCTTTCACAGAAATCAAGCCATTTTTTTAGTTGAAGAGTAGTAATCTTTGGCTTTGATAATGGTTTTGAAGCTGGAAGGGCAAGTTTTTTATTCAATATGTGACAAATATTGCTTTTAGACACATTTTCAAGCTTGGGAATTTTTTGCAAAGGTCTGTGGATGTGACAAAGGGGTTGGCTAAGACATATCTATACTATGCATTTGTCTTCTAACATGTGGTGATGTTTTGGTAGGATGACCTGTACATGGTAAAGGCTTTGCTGATCCTGTATTACTATGCAATTAAAGGATTTGTAAGACCACACTCTTAGACACATTCAGCTTTCTTAATATTTGAGATAGAGAGTTATGCTCTGTATTGCAAGAGAATACCTAATATTTGAACACTTACAGGGTGATAACTGACATTCTTTGCCCATGTTTACTTCAAAAATGACTACAAAATGACTAAAATTCAATGTCTTTTTACAATCCAATCAAATGAATGCTAATGAAATAATTGCAAACTATTTAAATTTTTTTCAATAAATATGCTACACTACTCAAGTAGTATAGATTAATTAATAAATAAAAAAAACTTTTTATTAATAAATTTGATTTTTATTCTAAAATTTCGAGGTGTTTCTAAACTTTTGAGAGGTACAAAATATTATGTATGTCATAAAATACCTATACAGTTCAACACCAGTAATTAGAACAGAAAATGTATAGGTATATACAAAAATGTATATATGTATATTAACAGGTTTAACAATGGTAGTGGTAAGTACATATGGTTTTACATAATGTGCACATTAAATGTTTTTTATCTCGTTAGATATACAGGGTGTTTCAAATGAAGCTATTACAGTATAGGTATCTATAAATTTAGTGCAATATTGTATAATTACACTAATTTTGTGGTTTGATGACATTTGTATTCTACAATTAAGAAGTATTTTTATAGATCATCAACCATATTATGAAATAAAATTTCTGCATTCCAAAAGGTGCATTCTCCTGGTGGATCTGGTAGCAAATTGGTTTACTATTTTATTAATGCCCAGTGGGTGATCTTTTATTATTACCTAATTATCTATTTTCTTAACAGAAAATTTGATTCTTCTGTAATAAATCTGAGGATTGTTATTGCAAGGAGTATTATTCCTAAGGGTTTGTCAGGCACATATTCTTAGAATGGAAAGTTCTTCCCCAACATGTCCACCATTATCTTATAACAGTTTAGAGAATATAGACTCCGCACTGTTTAAAGCTTCTTCCAGAGTTGTAAGCAGGTCCTGAATATACCCTATTTTTTGTTATTCTCATATAATATTGTATAATATATCAATAGGCAGGTGAATAGATGGACAGTATATTATGGTAATGTATCACTACCATGCTCACTACTCATAAAAATGTGTTCAATATTGCTAAAACTTTGATGTCATAGCCCAACATTAAACATTAAAATGCAATACTTAACCAAATAGATAATGAACAGTCACAAATGCAGCGATAAACTGGCTGGATTCCATTTTCTGTAATAATCACCATGCCTCTGATCAGGTATTGTTGTCCCATGATGTGTGTGTTTAGTTAGTAATATTATCCAAGGTTGCCTTGACCACAGGGTACATAATTTGGAAGTTGTTCAAGGTGTTTCATTGTAGTCATCAAGTAGCAGGCAAAGCTCACATTCACCTCTTTGGTTAGTTATACCAGGTGTCAATTTTTTTAAGGTCATTATGCATTATATTTACAATTAATGATGACCTGCTAGATTACACAGGATGAGGTTGAAGTCATGGCTGGAACAGGGATAATAGGGAGCATGGTTACCAGGCTTGGAATTGAATGTGGCAGCCAATCCAAGGTATTGTAAAGCCATATTGTCTGCTCCATCATAGTTTTGAGCCTTGAAAAAAACTGGTATCAAGGTTATGTTTGACAAAATGACTCAGAAGAGCCTCACAAAGAATTACCAGTGATTGAGGTGAAATGAATAATCTTGAGGAGACATTCTACAGCAAAACCAATCTTGCTGTATCTCAGGGCAATACCTGTACATATTTAAAAAGTGCAGGTGTTTAAAAATACATAATAGTAATAATTAGCAATCTATAGAAATATAAACATACCAAATTGCTTCTTTTCCAATATGTCCAAAACTTCATCTGCCAGGAAAGAGTAAATTGGTCCAACATTTTTCTTCTTTATTTCAGTAATGATTGTCTGTTGAAAAAAAAACACTTGAGGATGCATTGCAGTAATTCATTGTGTTGTTTTGGATAAGTAGCTGACATTGTTTTTTGCTGTTTTGAGATGCTCCTTCAAGACTTTATCATTGAAGTCGACCATTAATTTAATTAAGGAACACAAAATTATTTTGCCCTCTAGGTTGTTTAAATGGTGATCATCCCAGTGACTCCTCAGTGGAATGCTTGTATGGCCACATAGTTCAAGGGCTTTGATAAATCTAGTTATTATTATCTTATTATTCTGAACTTGTGCTTTCAATTCTTCTGACTACATGTTATGAACCTTCAGTTCATTCATTAATGTCCTGTGTCTTCAAAAATGCGTCCATGACTGTTATTTACGTTAGCAACTTAAGAGGACATCTCAACTTGATCAGCATTCTCACCTAACTCTGTTGTGGAAATCCATTCATTGTTATGTACATTTTCGACTTCAGAGGACATCTCAACTTGATCAGCATTCTCACTTAACTCTGGAATGGAACTCCATTCAGAAGACGTCTCAACTATAATAAAATATCAAATACATTAGTTTTAAGATTTCAATGAAAAGTAGAGTGGAATTGTAGAATAAGTTGAGGTACTCACCACAGTTTTAGACTGGTGTTTTGATGCTACTAAAGGGTTTGCTGGTGCCCAGCATCCATAAAAGGGACGGTCTTGTTGCCTTTTATAATGTCATGATGAAGTAAATCATTATTCCGTTTTCTATAATAATGATCAAATACTGCATGACATAGCAAACATTCAACTTTTTGCCTTTTTGACTTCAAAAACATCTGATCATACAAAATGTAGAAGGGTGGTTTATTGACAAAAATTGCATTATGTGAAAATCTTTAACTGGACCATGTAATATTGTTAAAATCTAACAACTCACCATGGTTCTCATTAGATACACAAATAGCACTCCAGTAATGAAATTAGGACTAAATTGTTAATTATTCTTCTTCAGTGACATTGTGTAAAGAAAAAATGTCCAGAACCATGATACTAACATTGCAAAATATCTCCAACCTCAATGTCACTTATAAAATCGATACCTATATTGTTATAAAATTAGGATTTAGCAGTGTTGCCTAAATTCTATATGCAGATATATACTCTATCCAAAGGGGTGTACCTGGTACTGTGTACAGTAGGTATCTTTATGCTTATGCTTAGTGTAGAGGGGGGGGGGGGAAGGCAAATAGGGGGGGGATAGGTGAATAAATTATTAATGTCTGCTTATTATTATCTGTTTTCAAGAATATGGCCACAGACTACTATGCAAAAGGTAGCTGGTTTGATCTCCATACTGAGCAATATATTTTTTATAATACACTACTTGATTTTCGTTTTACATACATTTTATATAAATTGTAATAATAAATAAACATAATAAGTATAACATATATCTAAATGGTTTTTACAAATAACTATATTTATATAGGTATACATATCATATATTTAGAAAATATACTACTGATATAATTATGAAGTAATAAATGTGTTACATTTGATTTGTAAAATGTGTTTTTGTATATTAATAATAATTAGTGTTGATATATTTAATAATAAATATATTTAATATATTTAATATATATTTAAAATATTTAATAATATATATACATTTATTACATGTTTAATAATTTATACATTTTAACCACTGATATTGTTTCATGCCAAAGTTGCATTATTGCAATGGAATAAATAAAACACATTTTCCCATTTTAATTTTTCTGATTTTTATAACTTGTAAAGTATATCAGTTTTTTCATAATTATTTCAACATAATTAGTGGTGTTACAATATCAACACAATTTATTATTGATCAAACTTACTCTAAATATATTGGTTCAATCGATTGAAATTGGCTCTTCTTAATTAAAATAATTATTTTCAAAATGTGCCAAATCAAGCAGTAATGTCCTTTATTGGATTAAAACAAAAATAAATTGTAACAGTGTATTACTAGTGGCATATATATATATGCAACATAAACACTTCTATAGGCTATTATATATATATGACATTGCATTAATGCAACATTGGCAGTAAATTGGTTAAGTTCATTAACAAAAGTGAATTAACATTATATTTTTATTTCATGGTCATAGACCATTGCCATACCTGTATATGACTTTGCTATAAATTAGTTTATATATTATATTAATATTATTATATAAGTATAAAGATTTATATATTATAATATTTTTATCCCCAAAAATGACAAAACGTTAATTAACTAATCAAAAATAAATAAATTCACAAACATTCAAATCTTAAAATAAGTGAAATAAAAAGGTTAACTTTGATTTACAAAAGTTTTATTAACACAATATAACATAAATTCGTTCAAACCTAAAAAATAAGTGAAATAAAAAGGTTAGCCTTGATTTTCAAAATGTTTATTATTCTTGTTTGCTTGATTGAAAAATTGAACACAAAAGAAATTTTCATTTTAAAAAATTTGCTAACCAAATATTTTTTCCTTTTTAAGCTTAGTTTTTCTTTGGTTAGCAAATTCCTTATAATGAAAATTTCTTTTAAATTCAATTTTTCAGTCAAACAAATAAGAATGATAAACATTTTGAAAATCAAAGCTAACCTTTTATTTCACTTATTTTAAGGTTTGAACGAATCTGTTATATTGTGTTATGTACATATTGTGAATTTATTTATTTTTGGTTTGAAAAAAATAGTTAAAAAAGAAATTAAAAATATTTTTAAACAAAATTTCGTTTTGGGTTTTTATTCAACAATATTTTTATCAAACATGTCATTTTGAAATTATACATAAATTATGTAAAAAAGATATGTATGTATGTCAATTTATTTACTTAAAAACTAATTATCTAAGCTCCATTACATAATATCAGAACAGTTTTAATATATATTATAGATCGTTTCATAAAAAATTTCGTATTTCCATGCATAGATACTAAAATATGAAATAAATGCGCCTTTGCATAGATATTGATTCTAAATCGATTGTTATTCATAGATTACGATATGGAGAATTCAAATATGGCAATATTCAAATATTCAAATAT
>JAYRBW010061637.1:0-10265 GCA_036023295.1 Invenusta paracnida | reverse complement strand
GCGCTGACTTTTCGCCGATGCCTGATGTATCATGAAACAGGCGTTGACTTTTCGCCGTTGCCTGATGTATCGTGGCCTTTAGAAATCCAAAAAAAGGTCTTCACTCAACTTCGCTATTTTCATTTCTCATATTTTATTGATTAAGTTTAAGGACAGCTGTTTAAACGAAGTGCTGAAATGGCATTCTTAAGCGAGGTTTATTAGCTTATTTGTATGCCATAATAATGTAGAAAAAGACTAACTTTCATGACTTATACTACAAAATTGGAAAAGTAGGATGTTTTTTGTACTGCCCCGTTTAAAAACAACAGTAAAAACTTTTCTCTTGTTTTTTAGAATTGTTAACCTTATTTTTTCTTTATTTTCAGTTCGTGAATTCGGACTTTCAGACCCCCATTAGTCAAGTTGTGGATGAAGTCATTCAAAATTGTCCCATTGACTCGAGAAGAGGTCTTTACAATGTGAGTCTAAGAAGGTTTGATGATTAAAAAGACTATTTGTGGGGCATGATTATATTTATTCGACAATGCCTAAAATTGATGGCATCAACAATTTAAGAAAAAATAATTTACCATATATTTATATTAGTTACCAGGGTCCGTATTTATAGTCGTTTGCTTAGCTGAGCAAACTATATTTAACTTAGCTGAGTACCTCATTAATGTTGTATTTATAGACACTATTTAACTTAGCACTTTTGCTTAGTGTAGTCAATTATAGTAGCATTTGATTGGCTGTTGCGCGTTGAAAAACTTGTATGGTTGTAGGTAATTTGCAGCAATGTAACTATCGATCGAGTCTTCACACTATATTTAACACACGGGTCAGTCTAACTAATTTTCCCCAGTGCAGTGTAACAAAGCAGGTTAAACACGCCGCCTGGGACGCTATACGTGTTTCGGTAAAAGCCAAAAATCTCAATATTGTACATTGACGACTGCAAAAATAAATTATATACTATCAAAGTAATCGCAAGTTTTCAATGATATGTCGTAAAATGTTTCGCTCAAATCTATAACACTGAAATAGTTCCATTATCCGTAAATACATTAAAGTGATTACGAATGCTCTAATATACTTTTTGTTTTCAATTATATATATAAATTCATATACGCCGATTTTCAGATTTTTTAAACTATTAATTTTCTTAATTATTTAAATGTCATAGGTGGATTAGCTATTTATATGTAAAGCATGGGACACAGCTAAGCTGACTAATTATTAATTGTCGACTATAAATATGGAGCTACTAAGTTAAGTATAATCCATTCATAAATGGCACGAATATTTGCTAAGCTGAGGAAAAATTTGAGCTTAGCGTGCGTGACTATAAATACGTCTCCAGATTGTGAATTTTCGAGTATTGCTTCTTTTCTTATACTTTTTAGTAGTGTGTTAAGAATTATGTTATAAAATGGTCAAAATGTTGGATATTTTTTTAATCAAATTGAACAAAGTAGTTTTTATTTGTTTTAATAAAATGTCACCTTTTGTCTCCATGATATCAGAGCATCGTTCTCTCTGGTGGAAGTTCCATGTTCAAGAACTTCGAGAAACGCATCAACAGGGATATCAAGAACATGGTGAATGATCGATTGAAGTTGACCGAGGAACTGAGTGGTGGACGACTCAAGGTATTTCTCTCATCCTTCATTGGACTTCTAGCTCTACTCTATGAATTAATTATGAAAATAGATTACATATATCGATTTTCTGCCGTTGCCTATAAATTGTTTCAATGTTTTAAATGTTTAAATACAATTTATACTTTTGAAATGTGATTTATATTATTTCAAAATGGTTCCAAAGTTTATTAATCTTGTTTTATGTACGAGTAAAGCAAAATAAATCCAATTTATAGTCTGTTTAAACTTTTCTTTTCAGCCGACACCTATTGACGTGAAGGTGATATCACACCCAATGCAGCGGTATGCTGTTTGGTTCGGTGGATCTTTGTTGGCTACAACGGTAAGGATACAGTAATATGTGGTATATTACTTATAACTTAATCAAGTAGTATATGGTCAAATGCGCTTATTTTTAAATGTTACTTATAAAATTTAATGGTATTTCGTATGTGATATTTATACACATAATAAAGAAGAGTAATTTGCAACATTTTTGTACCTTTCGTATAATTCAGGACGAATTCTACACTGTCTGCCACACCAAGAAGCAGTACGAAGAATACGGTCCATCCATCTGCAGACACAACCCTGTATTCGGCCAGATGACCTAGTTTAATTCAAGGATCTATCCGTCACTGGGGCTTACGAGTGATGCTTGTGACTAAATATTATTCCAATTGCCTGATTGGTTTCCTGATTGACCTACATTTCAGACACCCCTTCTCTCTCTTCCCGCACGGGCCTTTAATTGGCTTGCATTCATATTCCATTTTTGTCAATGCCCACCCTCCTATTCTCTTTACTTTTCTATTCATTTTTAACATTTCCACAGTCACTCGTTTAAACACAGGTAAAGTGGGTTTTTGAATAGTAGTAGTTGAATGTAGTAGTCGACGGCTAGTTAATTGACCATTTTTGTATCCTTAAACTATTTATTATATATCGTTTTATTGATTATTAACAAATAATCAATACACTTGATGACATACTTTTAAAGGATAAATTTATTTAAGATTATAAAACAAGCATTTGCATACATATAGGTGTATATACTGCTTGAGTAATCTATTGTGTAATTTTTTTTAATTATTTGTTACTATTTATAAATTCATGAAAACTGACAAAATTCTAAAATGACGACGGTATGTAAAAAAACATTTCCATGTTTTAATTGTTAATTTTTTCGTTAAACTTCTTACATAGACATAGTGTTATATACCCTTCGACCCGAATAATACACAGTTTTGCGCAAAAGGTTTCATTTACACTGACAATAATATTCGTTGCCCCCATCCCCCCTTTTCTATCCCATACTAATGGACATTGTCGCCCACAGGAATCACCAGCCAGTATAATTAACGTTGAGACAATACTACTCGTATTATACTACTGTAGTTGACATTGGCCCAGCTAGCATCTGTTTTCATGAGAGATGGCGCATAACAAAAGCTTGAATTAACACCTACTATACATATACATACAGACGTGAGTTGTCTCTCTTGTGATTTACTACTAATTATATTTTATTATTTTGTTATGTGTGCTAGATATCATGCTTCATTCTTGCAGTACAATAAATACAGACTTTTTGAAATGAAAATCGGACAGTATTGTTGTATTTTTATTCTTTAATTACGTGGTTTTCAAGCGTTTCTCAAAAGTTTATTTGGTCGCAAAGCCGCACAGAGTTTATTAGGGAAATTAAATGGCAAGTAATTCATTTGTCATTCATTAATTCAGTATTCTATCGATTAATTCTGAATTATAGAATATAATGGCAGCACAAAACATACTTGTGCGGTTATTCTACATATTACTGCATACTGACGTTTCTATTTATAGATAGTGGTGGAAATCCTGAATCTATCCATTGCCTTCATATTGAACGCTTATATAATATATCTATATCTAATAAACGGCCATTTTAAAAGAATATCTGCCAATTATCATATTCACTATTGTAAATCCTGTATAAATCTAAATGTTTAGCCTAGGAAACAAATTGTAGATCTTTTATTTAATTATATAAAAAATTGCTCTGATAGGAAGTCAACAATTTTCTTTCAAATTCTAAATTTAAAATAATTTCAGTTTACATATGTTACTTAATAATTACAATTACGTTGCTTTTTTTAACTTAAAATAAGGATTTAAGTGCGCATAATGAAACAGTTTCTTCGTATTTTAAAAAATAGAGGAGAAACCACTTACTGAAAATAAAACAAGTCTTTTTTTTGAGAAATGACAATCATTTTGTAATTAATATAGCAGTCTTGAATGAGGAAGAAAGTTATTGGCAATTGTTTAGTATGATAGAATGCATATTTCTTTGCAACAGTGAAGATTTTACATCTTGCTATATAGCCAAATGACAAAACAGACATTAGCGTGGGATAATTGCATCATTAAAAAAGATAGGCAGACTGATATTTCTGTCGACTTCGGGAATATATTGTACAATTTAATAGGTTATTCATTTATTGATTATAATGCGTCGATTCGAATTAAATGATTGTAGCTTAATACGATAAAGAATATATAGTTTTGGTCAACTGCTTGGGTATTTAATACGGCAAACTTATGTCAACATTGCAAATAATTGATAGTATATGTATGTATGTAATAAATACATATTCCTACATGAAAAGATGAAAAATAAAAACAGTACTAAACACTGTATAGATATAGATTGAAAAAACCACTTAAATTTAAAATAATATATTCCTACATTTTAATATTCATCAATTGAATAAACGGAAATTGGCAAGGAACATTTCGATAACATAGCAAACCACAAGATTAACCGTTTAATACTTCGGAATAATATGGCAAGCCTATTTACATGTTTTTGAGAGCTTATTTTCCAGCGATGATTGCGATTCAATTGGTGAAGGAATTGCGCAAGTATTATGTCATCACTCATTTTAAGTAATTCAATCATGACTTACATGTCGCATTTATAGGCCTATACATTTCGCATACAGTGCATCATTGGTAAGTCAACCAGTCATGATTTATGTACCTTGCCGTGTCCGTGTATACTCGGCTTTGGTTATCGTTGTGGTAGTTACCATTTGTCTACAATCAGTATCGAAGAACAGCGTGACAGCTCTGATACCTTACATTTGCGTCGGGAATCTCAGTTCGACATGCTGCCCCATACCAGACGGAAGCAGTCGAGCTTGTGGCTACCCCTACAGGGGCATCTGTCAGGACATCTACACCACCGAGCCCATTCCTCAACCGCCGGAGATCTTTCGCCATGACGTACGCTACCGCTGGCCATTGGGCTTATTCAACCGAGGCTGCCGTTGTTATGGCAACTTCTTTGGCTATGACTGCGGCCTTTGCTGGTACGGCTGGACTGGTGAACGCTGCCACAAACGGGTCGTACGTCTGCGTCGAAACATTCTCACCTACAGTCCGGATGAAAAGCGCCTACTACAACGTGTTCTCCTGCAAACTAGACTTGTCCAATCAGATTACGCCATTGTCGCTGAAGTCCCCGATCGGCCAATTACTAGTGACCGGATTGTTCGAGCGAATCTCCACGAGGTCCTAGTGTTTATCCACTACTTTGCGTCGAGGCCGCGGCTATCCCTGGATTCCCAGGTGTGTGCCAGGATTGCCCCTTTAAAGCTAGTCACCGATTGCAATCACAGTGGCCCTGGATTTCTCACCTGGCACCGATATTTCATGCTTCTTTGGGAGAGGCAGGCTCGCGCGATTGCCCGTAGTTTGTTTCAGGTTGGCAGTTTTAATATTTACCTAGTTTATTTACATATCCATTGAATATCATATAATCTGGATGTCTTACTTGATTGAATTAACTAAACAATTAATCGAAAGTGATTCAAACTAACAATTATTGATTTTTTACAAGGACGTGTACGAATCAAAGACGTTTGAATATTAAACTTAAATTTGATTTTCAAATTAAAACTTCTTTCTGATCTGAGCATATTTACTCTCGAGACATTATCAAAATCATAACATTACCATTTTGTTATGATTGTGCTAAGGAAATTCGTTCATCGCTAGCTTCCAATGTAACTTCAATATTATGACTTATAGGCGACTGTAAAAAGTAAATTTCTTTATCTTAGTAATATGCAGAACAAAGGAAATGCTGAAGAGCTACCTACTTGTTGTGAAGATATCAAAAATAATTCGATGTATATTGGTTTTTACTGCATATCAGGGTTATTTAAGCTTTCAATTGACTATTAAATTTTGGAATAAAATAAACTGCTCTACGTAAATATGTAAAAAAATTAGCTAAACATTAAAACATCATATACTGATATAATGTGATATAAATACGATAATAAATTTATACAAATTTAATTCAACATACTGATTTGTCGAATCACAATTTTGAATAATTATATTTATATCTAAGTCCAGTTTTGCATGTTAATATATTTCAAATATCATAATTTCGGTGCTTACACCGTAGTTTACCTTTTTCGAATGAAAGTTAAATCTAATTAGTCTGTGAATGTATTGTATTCAGACATTGATAACATTCGTATATTGAATTATGTGAACTGTATGTAAGTGTATCACTAATTAATGACACATAAAAAGCATTATACGAAACAAAGTTATCATTTTTTGAGTTGTTATGCATTAAGTTAATGTTATTAAAGGATTAGTTTCTTTGTTGCTATGCAATCAGAATACTGTTTCAATCAGATTGTTTCGATTTAATAATGCCTACGAATATTCTGTTTGCATATTTGAAAAACACGTATCTTTATCATCTTTAGAATGATAGAATATTAATTATTTAATTAATTTTCCTCAATTAATTACTATTAACAATTATATATTTGCCTCATTTCTAAATTTAAAATATATTAGTCTATAAACATTTCTCGCATTTACCCGTTTAACGATATTACTGACTCTCGCCTAATGCATTTCGATGAGTTATAATAGCCTGTATCCCTTCTTGAAACATTTCATCCGAAACACTATTAACATATTTTACAACATGCGTCTCCAGGCAACGGACTTCACGTTTCCCTACTGGGATTGGACGGACCAAAAAAGCTGCCAAATCTGCTCGGACGATCTGGTTGGCTCCGAGACTGGTCCTGCAACACCCCAGGGTCACCTACTCAGCCCTGCCAGCCCTTTCCACAACTGGGTGTCTTACTGTGCACTCGACAGAGAGCAACCAAATCTCTTCTGCAGTCCCTGTGTTGGCTCTCGTTATGGCAACAGAAACAACGGCCGGGAGGTTCCCATCACACGGCACTGGACCTCCTACAACTTCCCAGCTTCTGGGGACATTAGGCAGGCTCTCAACAAGCCCTACTTTTATCGCTACAATCTGACACGCAATTCAACCACTGGAGCGCTCAACTATGGGCCCGATGACTGCTCAGGATTTGCCAGTCTCCTAGAAGGACCTTGTCCCCTTGGAAACCAACTAGTGGGTGTCCAAAATATCCACAATCGAGTGCACGACATAGTTGATGGAAGTTTTCTCATATCTCGCACATCACCCAATGATCCGCTGTTTATTCTCCATCATGTTCAGATTGATCGATTGTTTGAACTGTGGCGCCGTAACCATGGCAACCCAAAGGCGGGGTTGGAACTACCAGGCAAGTCACTACGACCGGGCCACTGTAGGGACTGTGCGATGGTGGGATTTTATCCGCCGGTGACTCATGCAACTGTGTTTGAAGATAGTCGCCGATTGGGCGTGGATTATGATGACTTTCGCTTTGGAGATTGATGACATCATTGAGAGATCCTGTTGAATAATATATTTACTTGTACCTAGTAATAGGTAGGATTGTAGTGATATCGTTTTGATAAACTCTTTTTGTATCCCTTTTTTGGGTAAATAAATTTATGTTCATAATCGATATTTCTCTTTAACTATAATGAAGCTGAGATATTTGCAAAAATTTGCGTTGTTTAAGTCTATTTACCGGATGAGAAATTTAAATGAGGATTCATAGTATCAATAAGAATTCTTTGTTATTATTGTAAAATTGTTTAATTTTATTGAATAGCATGCATGGAAAATCGAAGGAAAATTATTGATTATCTGGTTTGTCGGCCCTATAGCTTTATCTGAAATATCATGAAGTCCTCGAATTTATATTTCTAATTTGAAATCTGTAACTATAAATTGCAGGAAAGTTAATGTATGTTGTAATCTTAATATTATTCTACCAACGTAAATGACAAAATCGCTTTCTGATTTCTGTTTCCATAGATATAACTAGCTTTGTTTATGTTATTGTTTCTATTGAGTTTGTAATGCTTTTGCTGGAAATTACAGTTATTTATTATACGAGTATATTCTAAATTTTTCAAAAGGCTTTTCACATTATTTTGATCTTTATCTGGTATACACGATATAGTGTTTGCAATTCATTTAAATAAATATGACCTCCATTCAAAATAACTCCAGGATGATTACATATTGATTACTCTTATTGAAAGATGTTATCTCTTATTTTCTTAAGCGTATGTAGCTTAGCATTGTTACAGTTGTAATATAGAATTTAATTAATTCCGTTGCTATCACAATGATCTCATACTTTATGTACATCGTTAAACTGAGGCTTTTAATTTGCGTAAGCATGCTTTGATCTCTATATACTAAACTGAGGCACACGAAGTCGATCAGTGTTATTAAATATAAACAGATACTTGCAACTTTCTTCATAAATTATAAATTTGACGCCGTAGATGAAAAATCAGGAGATATACATCTGGATAGTGAAAGTCTTGTATAAGAGCAGCATTTTGTAAATTGTGTCCATGAGATTAGTGCCTTTTTTCGATATATTTAAAAATGAAAAGCTTCGGAGAATTTTCGCTAAGCTTATTTTACCTGTTTATTTTGGCCTTGCTGGTATGTCGAGCATTACTTGTGAGTTCAAACCCAATTCATCAAAGCACCAAGAAATGTTATCTTAACGAATTCAATGAAACAACTAAACCAGTCATTGAATATCTTGAATGTCTCAAATTCTGCCTTGAAATGCCAACATGTTCAGGATTTGTTTACGACTTTCCTTATTGTCGGATGTACGAGATTACAAAGCGACCAACGAAAGAACAAGATATTCAGTGTTACGACATGGTTAAGATATTCTGGATTCCGAGACGCATGAAGGAGTATTTTGACTGCCCCATCGGATATAATGAGACTGGACAATCGGGATCTCGATACAAATTGCATCCTGGCACTGGAGATATACAAGCAGCGATGGCGATTTGTGAAGCTGAGGGAACAAAGTTAACCCAAATATCGACTCAAGAAGATTTAAATAATTTCGCACATTTTCTAGAAAATAACAACATCTTTATTGCGATGGTTGGTGCAATACAAAAGCCCAACTCAAGTGAGCCAGCAGATGGATGGTTTTGGCATGGGAGCAACGAACCGGTGATTCCGTCTTTTTGGTCAGCTGGTGAACCAAATAATTACGCTGGTGGTGAAGATCAAAGTGGCATTGTTGCATCCAACAACGTCACCATATTTAATGATATTAATATTGCTTCTTATTTTCCTATTTTATGTGAATGCATTCTGGTGCAGTGACACATTTACACTATTTAAGCGTGCTAAGATAAGTTGCTTTGAGGATTATGTTATTTAGGATATGAAGGACCAATGGATTTTATCGTTCATGGAAATACAATGCAATATTATTTAACCACGATATGTTTGGAGATATGTATATATATATATTCATATATCTTATTAAACCTATTTTCACAATAATGTCTTAAATCTATTAATGCTAGTTTATAGTTGTAATGTATATCCATTTTAATAATTGCTAGTTTTAATAAACTTTTCTGTTGACAAGTTTTTAGAGTAATACAAAATAATTCTGCAACACTTAATGAACATATATTTTATTTATGTAGTTCCTATGTTGCTCCTATGTTGTTCCTAGGTTTCTATGTTGTTCCTATATGATGCTCCTATGTTGTTCCTATTTAAAAGCACCCCTTCTACAGGAAATAAAGCCAATATATTATTATTATTATTATTATTATTAGAACTGGAAGACGATGTATGATCACTCGGACGAGAGGGATACTGCTGTTTATTCAGGTTTCAACAGTAGTAGACATTGGGAGCTCAAACAGACGTTATACAAACTTATCTTTTGCCTTGGTAACCTTTCTTTAGATTTTGTTTCTTTAATTTTAGTTCTTAGAACTTCAAAAATGTTCTAAACTTTTTTCTTATACAAAACACTAGCATTTAATATATTATGTAGTATATTAGAAAACATAATTTTTCTTAAAATAAACTGTTAAATATAAATATATCTAAGGAGAAATCGACACCCGCATGTATGCAGCTATTTATTGAACGACAACAAATTTAATTTAAGTTTAGGTACACTTTTATAAATATTTTGTGTATTCTTCAGACGCGTAGCTAGGATTTTGTGAGGGTCAATGAAAAATTAAGAAAATTTTTCGACAAAGTCTACAATATTTCCGACAAATTTATTATACACATGATGCATGTATAAATTATAGACATATATACAATTATAAGATATTATTTTAATTATTGTAAAAGTAATATTAACAAACATAATTATGTAGCTTGTCACAAATTGAATGTCAATTATAAAA
>JAYRBW010061636.1:0-10265 GCA_036023295.1 Invenusta paracnida | reverse complement strand
ACAATACTAATTTGTTGATTTATTTGACTTTTATATATATTTATAAAAACTGTTTCATAAATACAATTTTCTAATAGTAGGCCTTATAAACACTTCGGTTACCTTAAAATATGTTTTCATTAATTTTTGAATTTCAAATATATAATTTATCATGTAATTTCAGTGTTATTCAAAGTATCACTGTAAGATATTTTAATATGTGAAATGTCCACCATCTTATATGATAAATACAAGATGAATTAATAACTTAACATTTTCTAACTAAAGAAGTAAAAACCCACAATTTATAAACAAATAAAAATATATTTCGAGACGTTTTGGTTAACTTAGTACCCACTAAGCATCATACATAACATATTAATAAGAGACAAATTGTACATACAGGCTTTAAACTCAAGCGAAACATTAAATAATTAATGCCCTCAAGCTCTCTTCTTTACATCCTACATAAACCAGTAGCTTCGTTATGTTCGCATTTCTTGTTATTAGTGTACATATATAAATTAAATTATGTCTTTATGTGTTTTTTATGTTAATTGTAATATGATTTATTATTTGTAATGTTACCCTTTGCAAAACTACTTTGTATATTATATTATGTAATCCTTCTAAAGTTAACTGTCTTCGTTTGTATTTAAAGCCATGTATACCATTTGTCTCATTAATATTAGAATGATATGGTTAGTTACTAGGTTAGTAGGTACTAACCGAAACGTATCGAAATATATTTTTAATTGTTTATAACTTGTGAGTTGTTACCTCATTATGAATAACACTGAGATTGGTGTTTTTACTACTCTACTTGCTAACTAATTATTTCTTTAAAATATTTGAATTACATACACTTTAAAACTTTTAATGGCTATTTTTAAACTAAAATGTAGTGGATGATTTCCAACTTTTTAATGCATAACAAAATTGGGTATCTATTACAATTAATATATTATACATATGTATTACCCCCAAATTACCCCCCCCCTCCTATCCATTAGAGGTAATGCATAAATATGTTTAATGGTAATTCAAATTAAAAAATTATAAATTATCCATTAAAATGCCCATTTTTAGAAAAATGTATTAAAACTAAACTGCTCATATAAGAATACAATACCATGAAATATAAATTTATTTGGTTAATAGGAAAAAATTGATTTGTTGGCACGAACGTGTTAAATGTTGAAATAAAGTAAAAGCTGGATATAGTAGCCACTAAAATAGATTGTTAAGTGACACAAAGATATATTTCAGATCATTTTAAAGGCCCAAATAATAATTATTAACTATTTATTTTTCGGATAAGTCTCATGTTAATAAAATTAAAATTGTGACTTATTTATCGGACGCACGCGCATATGTTTCTGTTTTTTGAATAAGTAGGTATTAATTCATTTTATATGTATTTATACATGTTATGTACAGTATATATTGATATACAATAATACATAAAATTGTGTTATATACAACTGCTATATCCCCCTCAGACAATAAAGTTACAACGTTGGTTAAATGTTTATGTATCGTTTTGGCTAGGTTAACATATTTAGATTAATTTTAAATAAGTGAAAACATATATTCAAGTATATATGCATTGTACATATCAATTTAAGGGATATTTATTTAACAATAAATTTATTGTCTATATGTGCAGTTGTTTTAGAAGTTCTAACCGTTTTCACTGATTTTAATTGAATGCATTAATAAAATTGGATTAGACAAATTTGTACCAGTTTAATAATTCATTTTTCTAATGTGTATATTTCCAGGAAATGTATTTTAAGTTGGAGAAATTAATGTTAAGGGAAAAGTCTATAAATTTCATGCATACTAATGCATTAACTTTTTTACAGTGTACATTTATTGTTAATTAGAAATCTTTAAAAATGATTTTTCAATTTAAAATCTAAAATATATTTACATATTTCAAAAACCGTAAATATATAATATACATATATTACACACATCTTTTGTTAATAGCGAACAGGTCTAAACGTGATAAAGACATAATTTCAAATCTTCAACATTTTTTTAGCATTAAACATTAAGTAAAAATCATTATTTATTATTATTATTATTGTATATAAAAATATAAATAGTATGGATATATTTTTAAATATAGAGTTATCATAGAGATCAGATTATTGTTGAGTTTCCCCTATCTTAACTATTGTCATTATACTATTGTCCTAATAACTAACTAATAACTATTATGTCACTAACTTATCATAACCTAACCCTATAATAGTCCGATCTCTATTTGTGTTATAAAATAAGCGAGTTGTATTTAGTTATTATCTCAAATAAATTTTACTAGAAATAAATAAATAAATAAATAAATACATAAAATATATTTGTGTATTTCTAATAAAATTTATACCATACTACGAATAAAATAAATAATTACTACTGGCTTCTTTTATAACACTATATTTAAAAAGATATCCTATTTTTATTCTGTAATATATGTGTAATACATTTTATTTACATAGTCACATCAACATCACGAGTCAATTTATTGAAAATAAATTGCAGGAAAATATGTAGATATACAAAACACACATACATATATATATATGTAGTTATACAATGTAGACTATTACAAATAGTTTTCCAATGTTGTCTATTCATTGCGGTTGTCTTGATTTCTGTGAGGCCAATTCCATTCAGGTTGGTTTTTAGAATTTTCAGGTACGTGTTACGGTTTTCCTGGCCCAGTCTGAGAGGACCATTGCCTGCAAAAGTCTATGAGTGCTGACTGGTTTCAAACTTCTTATACAATGTCCAACAAAGCGAAGTTGTATTTACTTAACTGCTGAGAATATTTTGTTTAGTCCGCTGTATAATTCGGCGTTCATCAGATATCCTAAGTAGTGGATGTTTTCGGCTTTTCGAGATAGTCTGGTGTAGCAGCCAACAATTTTTTATTTGAGTATTTGGTCATAGTCTAGGCTTTGCAACCATAGAGTAATACGCTTTCGATGATTGCCTTGAAAACCCGTATTTTTGTAATTGTAGAACATTCTGATTTCCAGATAGTGCTCATTTTGTTGGCGGCGTCGAAGGCTAGGGCTTTGCAAACGTCGATGTCGTTAAGGTTTGACGATATTCAGCTGCCCAGGTATTTGAAGTCGACAATCAAGTTAAGATCTCCCTCTGAGACGTTTGATTATGCGGATGCATGATGTTCATGTCGATTGGGTTATCTATGATTAAGTAAGTACTCTGTCTTTTTATAATTGATTCTTAAACCAGTTGATAGGGCATGTTTCTCCACAGCTGTTAACAGTCGTTAAGCGTCTTGCATAATATTACTCAGGAGAGAAATATCGTCTGCAAAGTCAAGGTCTAGGATGTACTGCGCAGGATTTCTACTTGACTAACGCTTCATTTTTTGTAAACCCGCTTCAATTGCTACTTCTGCTTCTGATGTGCGCAAGATGTAATCCACCACAATTATAAAAATGTAAGGTGCCAAGGTGTCGCCCTGTAGTACGCCAGCGGGGGTGTCAAAACTTTTACTGCGTCCGTTTGGAGTGATGACATTGGCAGTGGTGTTGATGTACAAGGCCATGATAAGCTTGATTATTTTTCTGGGTATACCATGGGTATACCATAAGCAAGAAGTATGTACTTTATTTTTGTGCGAGACACACTGTTAAAAGCTTTGGAAAACTTTATGAATGTTATCACACAATGGTGGTTTTGTCTGACGCTGCATTCCTCTATGATTCTTCTAAAAGCGAATATTTGTTTGGTGGTGCTGCGGCCGGGCCTAACTTATTTTGGTTTGGTCGTAGTAATGGGTCGATATGAGAGCGTATTCTATCAAGCAAGATCCCGTTGAACAGTTTTGCTGTCAATGACATAAGGCGATGCCTCTGTAGTTTCCGACTCTATTTGCGTCTCCTTTCTTGAAAATAGGTACAATCTGTGAAGATAGCCAATCTTCTGGTGCGCATTCGATAAGCAAAAGCTTTTGTTGGATTTCTGGAGTTCTGCTGATACTTCGTCGGTTCCAACTGCCTTACCGCTTTTAAACTTTGTTGCCGTTGATTTGTCATTATTGGTGACAAATACCAATTAAAGATTTTTCACACTCTCTTTCAAGCAAACTGTTTATCAATATTATGCATCGGGTAACGAGACGACTTATTTATATTAGGAAGGAATTTGGAACAAAAAGAGTTACAAATAAAAGAAGTGATACCAATTATATCATTTTAATTATATATATATCCTATTATCTGGAGTCCTATAGCCGCTTAAAGGATTGATTTATAAAAATATTCTGATTATATTATTATCGCTATTGTTAATACATACGTTTTTCATAAATCTATATTGCTAAAAATCCATAGAAAATATTAATTATTTTACTCTAAAGATGTTAAATGCTGATATAGCAAAGTAATGCAATACCAATTCTTTATGCATCTTTAACTACATTTACTTTTAATAATGCAGTATACTACATATTCATATATTCATGAAATGTTATTTTATTATTATATCAAATATTATTAAAGACATATTTTTTTATTCGGAAAAACATCCTAAAAACAATGGTCTACTGATCCATTTTAATAATTTTATTATATTAAATAAAACTAAACGAGAAAATCAACACACATTAATACATGAAAATAAAGAAAATTCTACAAAATCTAAAAATGTTTAAAAAAATAAGCGCCAAATTAAAAGAAATGCAAAGACAAAAGCGTCTGAAAAGGGTATTTTTAAGGAATGAATTATTTACCACTATTCTTCGTTACAAAAATATCAATTATAATGTAAAGCTTCCATATACTGTCAATTTGCGAAACACTTGTATCTCAATGTTCAGCGATTATCTCATTGAAGAGAAAAATTTGAGTATGTAATATGTGTCCCCATGTAAGATTCCCCATGTGTGTAGCGGGGAATATTACTGATAGTTTATTTTTAATGAGTCTACAATGAATAGGATTTCATAAATTTCATATTAACGACTGGTATGCATACAATACTATTCTAAAACACTACATGAATACGTAAATAATATATTTAAGCTTGTGAATCCTTTAAATGTATTTAATAATTTAGTGAGATAGTTCTCTTCCATGAAGTCTATTCATTTGATATTATTCTTTTGATACGTGTAACTAGGCTCTTAACTGAAATAAATGAATAAAATTTGTGATATATTTTTTATGAATTCAGTAGTAAAATTTAAATACTATTTGAGAATATACAGTTTAACTTTATACCTATGCTTATCTGTTAAACATATATTTATTGCATCTATCTGAGAAAATCACTTACTTTGTATTATATTTTAAATATGTTATCATTTTCCTTGAAGCGAAACAAACATTTAAATACATCATATCATCAAAAGAATAAAGATTTGGCGAAAACATGAGATAATAACTTTTACTACAGCATTAAAATATTATATTTTTCTAAAACAGCATATTTCTTTCCAAGAAACATATTTTCAAGAAACAAAAATTGATAGAAAATGTATTATCGTATACATTTTTGTTCACTTTTCATATCATTCTGATAAATGCAAATCCAACAAGTGGGACCATCAAGAAATGCCACCAGAATGAATTTCTATAGCAACGACAAAACCAGACATTGAATACATTGAATGCCTTCAACTCTGCATCGAAGCGCCAACTTGTCAGGCCTTTACTTTTGACTTTCCTGACTGCATAATTTATCAGGTGACCAATCGTCCGATGAGAGAGATTGATCCAATCTGCAATGAAACCATGGAGGTTTTCTAGATCCCAAGACGAATAGAACGGAGGTCCTTTGACTGTCCACAAGGCTACAACGAGACCAGACATCCAAGATCTCGTTATAAGTTATACCGAAGCGTTCCCACGATCCAAGCCGAGATGGCCTTGTGCGAGTCTGATGGAACAAAGCTGGCCCAGTTATCTAGCTTTGCAGATGTGAACAACTGCGCTAATTTGTTCTAAAACTACATTACTACCTTTCGCACAGTTACAGTTGGAGGAATTCAGGCTCCAGTTGTGACGAAACCCACGAGTGACTGGTACTGGCATGGTAGCAACGAGATAATGACTCCGGAAACTACCTTCTTCATCGGAGCGAACCAAACAATTTTATGGGAACGGATGAAGATCAATTATCAACTAAATTAAAAGCTTAGAATTGATTGTCTATGATGTGTCAGGCTTTAACTTCAATATTCTTTGTGAATGTCTTATCGATTGGTAATTATCGATCGTTACTACAAATTCTTAAAAACTATAATAATGCACGACTATTTTATTCTATATATAATAATAAATTCGTTTATACTCAAATTAATCATGTCCTCCTATTTTCTGTTACCAATTTTGCTTTCTATCGAGGCACATTTAAGTCATATATCTAACTGTACTTACACATTTATTTTAGAAAAGTATGACTAATATTTAATCAAGACTGGATTTATTTGCTTGATTAATTAAACTTCTGATACACTAATAACTATCATGGATAAACTATGTAGTTAATGAGATTTCCATGCATACAATTTACATACATATAGAGTTAGCTATCTTTAAATTTTAATTTATTTTATTTTATTTCAAGCCACTATAGCTAAGGGCGCCAATATATAAATTTCCTCTACATAATGTAAATCCCAGATTAGGACCAGATATTTAAGATATAAAATTGCTGCTTAGTATATTTATTTATAACTTTAAAACTAGCGAGATAATATGGTACATAAGGCGAAATAATGATGAGGTAAATGAAACAGCAAATAAAATGAAATTGAAGAAACAGCAAAGAAATATTATTTATATACTTTTTTACTATTTAACTGTATATAACACTGCCGCACCATGTTTTATACCTCATTGTTTGACCTTTTAGGACTAAATGGGTTGGACATTTTGTGCCATTTTGACTTTTAATAGTACTGCAATGTGACTGCAGGAAGACAGTTCTATTTTTCACATATCATCATAGTATTTGGATAGCTAAATATTCACGATTACAGCTGCATTGTAAGTTATAGTATGTCAAAGCTGCCATTCAACCATTAGAAAATATTAGTTCTGTCCAACATCTTACAAATTTTAATATAATTCTTTATTGAAATAATTCTTTTGTTTTAATACTTGCTACTTACAAAACTATAAGTAGTGTATTTAGTAATTTATATTTCTTATCAGTAGATGAAGGCGCCAACAATAGCATTTAATCTCGTTGATATTTGGAATAAATCTCAATTGTAGTTGACTCACTGATTTTAGATTTAATAGATTATTTCGCCTCTACTTAATTATTTGTCGGATCAGAATGCTGCGATAGATATATATATATATATATATATAAGCAAATGAAAATATTTAGAACCGCAAACTTATGTATATAGGTAATAAATATTTAGACATATTATATGTATATGAATATTATAAGAAAATATTTCCAAACGTAAATGAATACACGAGGTTATTGATTGACATGAATGAATTAAGCAATAACATAAAAGTAATATTTTTGTAAATAATATGTATGAAATATTATTTTGTCTAAGAGTAGGTATATTAATTTTAAAATGACTTTTAAATTTACAAATATGTTGTCTAATATTTCACTAAAATATAATTTTAATACTATTTAGGAATAAGAAAAATCCATAGAGTAAATAGTGTTAGAGTTAGCTTATTATAGTGTTTACATTTAGTCCATGGGAAAAGCCTTTATTAGTTAATAAAATACTAAAGAAAAATTGACAAAAGTATTGCACTAGATGTAATACCATACACCATTAGAAATACATATACCTATATAACCTATCAGTTGTTGATCTTTAAAAATGTGGACTAGGTGAATTATTTCTCAAATAACATAGCTTACATAATATAAAACCTAGATAAAACGAAATCAAAATTGTCACAAAGTGTTGCTGAGCTTTCCTTAATTTTCACATCAATTCAAGTACTATAAATATCACCCTCTTCACTGTCAGTAATTTAAGTCAATAGTATGCATTGTACATTCCCTATAACTATACATCTACCATAAATATAGATTGTACTTAGTGCAACTAGATTAACAATAGGTACCACAAATCGGTTTAACATGGACAAGAGTTCTTCAATCCACAGATAGTACCCCTCATTATACTGAGGTCTATAATCTCATTACATACCTATTTCACGCGTTGCATAATAAAGAAACCAATCTAACTTTACAATGAGTGGCTGAATTTAATTATATTCACGCAAACATCACGCCAAGTTTGGCTGAATAATTGTGCGTTCTCCGTGCGCAGAACAATAGCAAAAGCTATTTTTGATGAAATCTTCAAGGCTGTTTCATTTGATAGTGCATTACTTCATTCAATGTTATTGTTGCAAGGCATACCGAGCTATTTTATATAATATGTTGGTCACCGGCTCTTGAAAGCTAAACCTGGACTTTAACACTTGACGTACCTAAATAATAAGTAAGCACAGTGTCATTTAAGTCCAATTCCAATCCACAAAACAGACTATCGTGTTTTGTGGAATATATAATAAAAAGGGAATGGCATAAACCCTTCGCATAGAGCATGTGAATACTGTGTTTTACATTTAACTTACAACATTTTGAATTACGTTATTGTTTTATTCCCAATGTCCACTCAACAGTACACCGTTCGAGAATTCCTCTTGGAGGACGCAACAACAATAAATCCAGAAGGAGACCACAAAGGAACGATCCTTGGCCGGGCTCAATGTCAATTCACCGGGAAAGGTGTCTGTATCTATCGCCGCCATGCTGATGGTCTTGTGTGCGCAATGAAACGCCTCGCATTGAACCAAACGGCGAGTTTTGAGCGCGAAATCTCCGCTCTGCAAGTCTGCGGATCGCACAGCAATCTCATCGAGATTCTCGACTTCTATCATGACCCTCGAGATGGTTGTCTAATTATCTGCGAAACACTCGCAACTGGGGGAACTCTGACAGGCCTACTATCAGAGATTGGACGACCCATGACGGCCAAGGAGGCCTTGTTCTATGCTTGCGAGCTGTTCGAGACGGTTAACTTTGTCCATGAACGAGGAATCCTACACCACGATATCAAAGAGGAAAATGTCTTCGTCCAGTCGGATGGGCATCTGATATTGGGGGATTTCGGTCTTGCGCGGCCCCTTGCTCTTGGAGAGACAATGCCTAATTTCTGGGCGAATCAATCAGCACACATGCCTCTGGAAGTACACTCCGATATACTTAACAATCCTCAGGGAGGGTTCAAGTTTCAAATTGGTCACTCTGTCGATTGGTTTTCAGTTGGCGTGTTACTCTACGTCCTTCTGCATTGTCAACTTCCCTTCAATAAGCCTCTCATACCAGCGAATGCCCCTTTCGTGCTTAAATTTTCCGAGGATGCCTGCTCCTTACTAAAACAACTTCTCTGTGGCCTTCTAAGGATGCACCAGGGTCGCAGGTTAGGTGGGGAACGCATATTCCTTGAACCCTGGATCCAGACCGGAGTAAAGGGCCTTTTGGAGAAAAATGGGAGGACATCTATGGAGGCCAGTGACGTCGCATGGCTTCGACAGTACATCCGAGATAAGCAGTTGTCACCCCCCTTCCTTCCAAATGCTGCTATACTATCATCCCCTTGACATATTAGTATATATGTATACGATAGTTAGATAACTGTTTTGTATAAAAATAGAAAAAGCTCACTATACATAAATGCCTTAATCAATCTGTCTTGTATTACAAAACTAATGTTACCCTCCATAAGTTTAATGCATTTATATTTATTACATTTGTACATATATATATATACTTGTTAATAATAGTTGTAGTTCTGGCAATTTCATGTTTTATATAATGATCGATATCATGTATATATTTGTAAATAATATTATATATAAATAATTATGTGAATACTATTAATATGTGTTATATTTATTTATTTATTATAAATTCTTTTTTTCAATAATTAGTTTGATATTTCCGATTATTTTTATAATAACTAATCTATTTATTTTCAATGAATAGAAAATTCAATTAAATACAAAATAATTCTTTAAATGCATACTTATATTTATAAATAGCAACATATTGAAAGGCAAAATGTATGTTATACAAGTCACATAGATTATTATTTATATATTTACAATTTTGATTAAATTGAATTGAATTGAATTTTAATATTTTTATTTGATAATATTTACATATATAAATTATAAATTATATATAGTATATATGTTTTTTTAATTTATCCAAACTAATATTTTTTTTTTCACTAAAAA
>JAYRBW010061635.1:0-10266 GCA_036023295.1 Invenusta paracnida | reverse complement strand
GACAGGCCAAAAACTCTACTGGTGCACAAAAATGGCCAATGATAGACGAGCGTGGAGAAATATTGCAATCAACCTCCATACCGGAGAAGATACCTGAACAACAACAACAATATTCAACATTTATGTAAGAAATGTTTGGCCATATTTATTTGTGCAAGCATTTTCTATCTGTCTGGACATACAGTTGGTAAATACTTTTGAGATTTTAAATAAACTAATAAAAATATGACTTATTTATTTAAACCATTTTGTTTTATTTATTAGATAGTAATTTGTTTTGGCTTTTTTGATTTATTTCATTTAAAATATTGTATCAAAAATATTTTCTGTCTGTCCAAACATGTCTAGACAATTTACAAACTATCTGGACAGATAATAAATTTGCTATCAGTTCAGACAGTTTAGAAACCATCTGAATTTACAAACTGTTGGTAGCATATATAAAAGTGATGAAAAAAGTGCAAAAATTATGACATAAAAAATTCCTATATGTTGAAATTAAAAAATAAAAGTTCATTAAATTTAATTTTAAAAAGAAGAAACAAAAATTTGAACAAATATTTAATAGATAAAAATACTTTTAAAATGTAGATATTGTACATGTAAAAAATCGTACAATATTGTAATATTATAATTATGTACTATCAATTAATTTACTCATCACTTAGTATGCCATGCACTCCACTCTAGACATGAATGTGTTAGAGAAAATACCAGCTAATACCCTAATGGTGGTGATGGTCCAATGAATAGCATGCCTGCTTCTCAATCCAGAGATTACAGGTTCAAATTCAGAATACTTACTTTTGGGGTTTACAAAAATTGTGTCTAACACATTCATGTCTGTAAATGTTAAATAATATTTTAATAGTTTAGTTTAATTTCAGAAGTAGCATCATTGCGATTTCATTAACTTGCATCCAACTTAGCATTGCCTCATTGATGGTGTCAAAAAGAAGTTAATTCGAAGATTCCGTTTTCTTCCACAGAAGTCAAGAATCTTTCCAGATCCATGCACCCCTCCTTTATGTTTAACTATCTTGGTCATATAGGAGTCAATCTCATTAGCTTCATTGTACTCAATCATTTTAATAATAGCTTGCCAATTTGGAAGGTAGGTGTCATTAATAATAAATTATATAATGATTTACCCATATTTAAACATTACATGTGCAGCTTTTCATTAAAAATACATATTAATTTCATATTTTCATTTAATGTTGAAAAATTAATCATATAAATGGTGGAGAAAAATAATAACATCATTTTTATTTTTTAAATACTTTTAACTGTTTTTTAAACAAATAGTACTTTTTTTATCTAGTAAAAATAACAAATAGAATTTTTATTTGAAAAAATGAACATATTGGAGAATTTTAATTTGTTTTGTATTCTAATTATTTATTTGTCAATAAAATAATTATAATTTTAGTTATTTTTATATTATATTACATTAATTTAAATAATTTAATTTTCAATAAATTATACATTTATAATCTGCAATTTTCAAAATATAAGAGAAATTCTATTGGCTTTGTATTCTAATTATTTATCTGTAAAATAATTATAATTTTGTTTGGTATTATGTCACATTAATTTAAATGCTTTGGTTTTGATAAATAAGATATTATTTATCTACCCAATTTTCAACATATAGGAGAGTTGTTATGTAAAAATGTTCTACAGTAATAAAAGTGACATAATATATCACAGTAAGACTATTTTATAATTATTTGAAGGCAACCTTGCCTATAAACATTCACTGGAACTTATCAATACAGGATTCTGAAATACACCAAACTCTAATTAATTTAAAAAATTGAAGTCCACACTGTTTACATTAATCCAATGTTGATTATTTTCATTTAGTTATACAAAATGAATGAAACCATACCATGTCTTATTAAATTTAGAAAGTTTTTGCAATTTCACAGCTCTGTTAAATCCTGCATTTTGTATAGGATCGTCTTGTGTTTCTTCAAAAATGATTTTATTGAAACTCCAAATAAATGAAAAATTAGCTATCTAATAAGTGTTATGAAGCATATAGTACCTACAGCTGGTGCAAAAATTACTTGGGACACTGGAGCATTTTACAAATATTTTACATTTTACATACAAAACATAACAATTTTACATTCCAACAGGCATGAGTTTACTTAATCAAACTTGTACATATATTTATATATACACAAAACCTCTTTTGTGCAGAATCTATAAATTTCAAAATAATATTTAAAAGTAATTACAAAATGTCTCAAAATAAGTCAAACTAATTTAATACTTTATATTGCCCCCAATAATATAATATATATTTATTAAATTTTTTAAAGAAAATCAATAGCTACTGTAATCCTATTGGATGCTGTACTGTGCAGTAATAATTAAGCAGCAGGCAGGTTACATTAGCATTCATCCATATAATATATATTCATTACCTACAATAGGGTACCTTATTAGGGCATCAGGGAATCTATTATCTCATAATTAGTATTTGTTTACATTATACTATGATATGTGTAATTTAACATAGTGTCCCAAGTATTTTTGTGCCAGCTGTATTAGAGTTCCTATCAGCTTCTTTTTTTTTAAATCCAGTAGAAATCCAGGATATCTAGGAGAAAACAGAAATAATATCCAGGAGATTTTTTTATTAATAACAATGGCCTCTACCTCCCCTTCAGGGCCAACATCAATTTTCATAAACATAATTTTCTAATAGTATGTATTTTACAGTAATATAATAAATAATTTCAAGGTATCCCAATTTTTATTTTAAAATTTCAAATAATATAAACTAATTTTAGTATTAATTGTTGTTGACCCCATAGCCATCTGATCCACCTGACCCACTTTATTAAATAAAAATCAGGCTGATAGGTACTTAATTATGATCAACAAGTATATATATAGGTATATATCAATATATATTGAAACTACTTAATTCTTGCAACCATATTGGATGTGCTTAGCCCTACCTAATGGCAGCTCAGCAGGACATGGGTGCTTAAATCCTACAACCATAGCCCTAACTATGGCAGTATACTTTCTTTAATTAAAATTATCAAGATAAAGTGTTTTGAAATTATAATCCAGACAATTTTTAATGATTTTTATTAAAATGATTAAAATTAGAAAATTTATTTAAAAAAATGTATTTATTAAATAAATATTTTTTTTATAAATAGAATCTGTGGAAAATTGTTTTGAAATTTAAAAAAAATTTTAAAGCAATAAAAAATATCCAGATATCTAGAAGGCAGTTATTTAACCAGGAGATATCCAGGGTTGGTAGGAACCCTGTGTATATCATATAAAAAATTAGCTGTTTAAAAAGTTTTGTTGAAAGGATTATACAGTATACAAAAAGAAGAATTATGGTGTCTCGCAGTATGAGAAGGAAAAATGAAAACAAGATAGTATTTTCCTTTGTGCTTTAAAGAACAACAGCATCAAAATAGCACTTAATTTAATTTTGAATATGTAATGTATTATATTTTTTTTTGCCAAAAATGTTTAATGTGCAAATTAGATACAGATATTGTACATGTAAGTGCAAATAATTAAAATAAGTATCTGCAAGTTTATATGCAGATAAATATTTCTATATTTATTTTAAATTATCAATGAATGTCATATTGATATATCTTTGACTTTTATCTTTACCATTTTTTAATGAAGAAATATTGCTTTAAGTGATATTAAATGTACAGTTTGATATAAACCTTATATACCTGACTATTTCAACTACTGTTATATATTATAACTATCTGTTTTTAAGATTAAAGTGTCTAGTATTGGTACATTAATATACATAACAATTATTCAATGCCAATGGTATTCAATACTATTGATGGGAATAATTTCAGTAAAAGCTGACACTAAATAAACAAATAAAAAATTTAAAGAATATGCTATATTCAATAATTAATGGCAATGCTGTCAAATGAAAGGGCTTTTATATAAAAATAAATCCTATTATAAAATTATAAAGGATATTGTTTGGTAATGACAAACAAAAATGTATTTGCTTATAGATATATTACTTATTTTCTTTAAAAGTTCACATAAATTAGCTAAACTAATTTTGAGTAATGATTAAATTAGCATTTGAACTATTACTTAGTTCAACTTTTTGAAAAAACATTGATCAATATGAATATATTTTAAATTTATTGATATATTATTGGTTTATTTAGCTTAAGATTTTAGTGAAATTTGAAAAATAATAATTTGGGACGCTAACATTTTTAGTAAAATACAGGATTGCCATCTATAAGTACAATATCCAGTAAGCAACCCATTCAAATTGATTCACTTAGTCGTACTCTTACTAAGTGTCTTAGACTAGTATAACATAAGATAACAAGTACAAACAATTGAGTATCAACCAAAAGTCTATAACATGATAATGAATATAAACAATAAATAATATGCAGCATGGCTATATTGTGTTAGGATTAAAAATATTAAGATAGAAAAGTCCATCTACAAAGCGATACAGAAGTTTAAAAAAATGTTATAATTCAAAAAACATGTATAAGGGAAATATAATAGAGTTATCATTGTTATTGTTTATTAGAAATATAAAACATAATAAACTGTTTTAATAATTTAAAATAAAAACTCTACGATTATATTTATCTAATATAAAGAATATTACCGAAATTTGTGAAATAATTAAAAATAATATTCTCCCGTTTTTTATAAAATATTTTTAAAGAACTGAAAGTAAAATTTGGAAATGCCTGCTAATATTGTTAAATAATTCAATTAAAAAATAAATTAAAAATATATACATTAGATAGGTATATATACAAAATTATCAGTACATATATTTATTATTTAGTCTAGCGATTTATAAAATAAAAATGATCAGTTAAACAGCGATAATTATCAGTTGAGCGTTTCATTAAACAGAAAGTATCAGATTGATAATTATCAATGGAAAATATCCATGATATGTTAAAAATTAAATACTTTAAATACTTTAAAAAAACCAATTAACCGATAATTATCAGCGAAGAATTTAATTACTCTTAGCCTCTTTATAAATTATATTTCCTTGTTTCCTTTGTTCTTCTTTACACTTTTTTTCTCCATATGTCTGTCTGACTCTGATGATTACTTTATATTATCCATGATGGAGAGGAAGTAGTTAAATTCCATGACGTCATAGAGTATCCCGCAAAAGAAAAAATATGGGGAAATAATTTTTAAAAAAAGATGTAGAATGACAAAAGATCAATTAGAGGACTTGTTTGAGTAAATGAGACATCAACTTCAACACAAAACTGAGCGAAACCATACTTTGACCCCTAGCTAGACACAGTTAACATATTGCCCTTCATTTTTTGCTAATGGTGGATTGCCTTTCGTTTGATTGATGATGCTCACGGTGTTTCAAAATCAACAGTGTCACGATGTATCAGGAGATTTACAAATAAATGTAATCTCCAACTCTTCTCACTACACATTGACTTTCCTCAGGATCCAGCAAATACTAGCTCCCTAATTCCTTTACGCGTTCGCCAGTTAAGGTCAATTTTGAGATGCTTTCTGATATATGCGGTTGTATTGATAGAACCCATATAAAAATCATTGGACCAACAGACGATGAGGCTCAACATGGTAACCGCCATGATGAGCACTCTCTTAATTGTATATGATTGTGTGTGGCCCAAATTTAAAGATGTTTTACTGCTCGCTGAAAGATTTCTTGGAAGTGTGTACGACCCAAGTATTTTGCAGAATATTCTGGTCGAAAGATTCAATGATAACTGGCGACCCTTTATATAATTCCCCAATGCAATCCTCCTTGGTTTTTCTAGTTATGTTTTGTCTGACTGGCTATATAATCATCCCAAGACTTATCGAAAACAGGAATGATCTCCTTAAGCAAAGATTTCGCTTCCTCTATTTCCACTATTTCTGCACAGTGACTGCAGCCGAAATTGTTAAGTCATGCTGCACATTATACAGCATAATAATTTCTGCAAGGCCTGAGCAATTCGATCAACTACCGTCGGGCAATGATGATGGTGATTATCAAGTAAATAATGCATGCAGATGTTAACGTCTGAGGTTAAGCAAGGTGTAATGCATTGGTTGCAGCCGTAAAATAATTGATATTGTTGATATCGCTACAGGGCCACTTACTGGAGAATACGATAACGGCCCTCCTAAGGGAGGGCGTTAATGGCCGTTTTAACAATGGCCATCTTTATAGGGCCAAACACAAGATGATTGATATAATTATTCCCAGGGATATAATTATAGTAGTCCTTGATTATTCCTTAATAAATATTTTATATATATGTACATGCAACTTTAATAAAATGTATTATTCAAATATTTATATTATTATTTTGTTTAATAATGTTCTTAAAGAAAGATATCTTGATGATAATAAAATGTACTTTAAGGCAGTATAATTCTAAAGAGATAATTGCTTCGGACAAGTTTGGAAAAATTATATATATTTTGTATCTAATTAAACATAAAATAACTCTTTTAATGAAAACTTTAGAATATTTATTTTAAACCATATTGTCTTCTATTCAAATTGGATTGTGTTATAAATAAAAAATATTCAAAACTACATATATAAAAAAGAATGCCCTCTTGTAGTTACCTATATTATATTAAAATACTTATTTATAGAGAGTGAGAACATTTATTTTTGAATGACTATTTATATATGTGACATTAAAGAAAAAATATAGGTATTAATCCGATTTATAAAATTGTTATAAAATAACAATAGATAAATAATAAACATAAAACATATATGATATTTTTCTCCAAATTATTATCAGAGACTGTTTAGTTAAAGTCTATGTCTAAAACCAACTATTTTAAAAATTAAATATGACTATTAACATTTTTGTTTAGCATAGAGTATTAATAGATAGTTACAAATCTTATTGAAAATGAAAACAGTTTTGAAACTACTATTTCGGTACCAAAAAGTCTTAAATAAAATAATCCTTTAAAATATAATTTTCATAAAACAGACTTCAAGGTACAATTGTTATATATTGTAATTTTTAGGCAATGTAGGAACTTTTAAATAATTGAATATTAACAATTCGATATTTTTTATTATACTTCATAAATACACAACTAATTTATATATTTTATTGAAATAAAAGATTTTTATCGATTCATTTACAACGTGACACTAGGAAAATTAATCATACTTAGTTCATTTGTATAATAACTATAACATATTGTCTTTTTATTATTTCACAGAAGAGAAGACTATAATTGTTCAGTGTAAAACATTTTATTCAGAAATAGTAATTTAATTGGTGAATAATTTAATACTTTATGAGGATACATTGTTGTCTCGAAACGCGTTATGAAGTTATGTATTTAAATGTATAGATTTATAAATAAATAATTATGAAGAAGTATTTATTATAACTCATTGAGAGCTATTATCAATAATATTGAGTCTGGCCTCGAAGAGGGCCGTTATCGCGTATTATTATAAAAATATAATTTTTCAATTTACAATTTACAATTTACAATTGTTTTTATCTACCTTACTGCTTATATCACGATTAACTGCTAATAAATATTTATGTAGCTTAAATATGAATCTCACTAAAGAAAGTATTCCTTTCTACTGCCATTAATATAAAGCTTGATGTTTCTTGTTTTTTATGCATATACTATATAAATTTAAAATGGAAGGGTTGTACGTCGGATTTATAAAAAAATAAGAAGATTCTGCCACGTTTGGAGCGGAATAATGAAATGGTTTGAGAAAGGCAGACGCTAGTAGTATCAATGTGGTTGATTTACCCAAAAAATCACATATTTTCAATTTCAGAAAATCATGTTTTTTCACATTTTCAAAAAATAATTTTTACCATTACAAAAAATAATGTTTTTTCAGCTATTGTGGGCAAATCAAACGCATATCATAAAATTTCATCAATTATGTAAATAAACAGAACGTATGCTTATCACATCTCTTTACTCAATGAGACAAATAAACTGCATTTATAAACGCAAAAAGCTCATGATATGCTTCCTAAACCCAATTTAATACAGCAATATAATCCAATAAACAACATGACGTGAGTAATATTCATATTAATACCTATGTATACAAATAAACCTAACGTCTAATATTTATTACTTCAAGGTTCAATAATTTTACCGTCATAAGATCACACAGCTATTATGAATTAAACAAATATCAGAAACAGCAATGCATGTTTTACATTATCTAACATTTTATGAAAGCGTCAATAATATACTTAATTACCTGATTCGCACTAATTACTCCACGAAATTATTACTCACCATACTGAAATACGCAAAAAATGTATGACATCATGCCTGTATATTTAATATGTTGAAGAATCATCATATAATATTACAAATCGGAAATTCAACAAGTTACACTTGTAATATTTACTATTAAATCTTTGCAGTCGAAATCTACCGTTTGTGCGTTTACAGTCTTACTCAAGGCACTTTATCAAATATTAAGTGACACACTGTACCTATACGTATCTTATAATATTACGCAAAACCAAATTTTACCAAGTTAAATGGATGTATTACGTGTACTTCAATATTTCAATATTTCGATAAGACTATATTAATTATGAAATTATTATTACCTTTATAATTATTGTTATATTGGAATCTATCAGAGAGAATACAACAAGGTAGAGTCTATAGTCAAGAGGTATATTATTGTTGTGAACCGTGAGCATACAGGTGAGAGCATATATATGTATTATAATAGATTATACATAATAGTCAGTTCACCGTAATTGGTTGGTTGGGTGTGTGTGTGGGACACACTAGTACTTCCCCTTTGGAAAGTAGCCGTACTAGTTAGCGAAGCGTGTAGGAGGGAGTCCTCTGCTTCGCCGGCCAGAGCGTCTTGGGTGCGAGAGTGTTCGGCGTTGGCGTTGACGTTGATTTATGAGAGAGGGCAAATACGTGGTATCCAACACGTCTGTCTCCGGAGTGCGGAAGTGGACTAATTTCCGGGCGTTCAACACTTGTCCGTTGTCGAGGAGATAGGTGTTATCACCCAACAGTTGGACGACGCGATGTGGTGATGAGAAAGGTGATCTTTCTTTCGGGACTTGAGGCAGTCTGGTCCGGACGGTGTCATTGACTTTAAAAGGGCCTGTGCGTAGTGGGGGTCGCTGTGTAAGCGTGATTTCTGTTTCCTCGGGTGTGACGTTATCCGCGATCCGGTTCTTTCGGTTAGCTGGCTCGAAGTTAGTGCGCATACGGCGATTGAACATCAGTTCAGATGGGCTCTGTCCATCTGGTGTTGGGCTGGTTGCGCGGAAGTTGAAAAGAGTTCTTGAATTCCAGATGCGAATAGTTTTCGAGCTGATGCAAATGTCTGGATTCCATGTTTCAGATACCTGTTGAAACATTCTACAAGTCCGTTTTGTTGTGGAGAGTACAAGGCAGTTCGACGATGTTCTATGTCTCGTTCTTTTAAGAAATTTTCGATTTCGTCTGATATAAACTGACGGCCATTGTCTGTCACAAGAGTATCGGGATTACCGTAGCGAGCGAATATCTCAGTCAGCCATGATATCATTCTGTTAGACGTTATCTCGTTACTAAGTAGAATTTCGGGATACTTTGAGGTATAGTCAATAGCAACAGTGATGAATCTTTGCTGGTGAGGGGCATTGTCGAATGGGCCTGTTATGTCTACGGCAATCTTGAACCATGAGCGATCCGGTATTGCCTGCTGTGTACATATAATCTTCGGAAGCTTGTGAGCTTTGTTGCTGTCTTGACAGGGCTCGCAGTAGCGGACGTGGTGTTTGACTTGTTTATCCATGCCGGGCCACCAGTAGATTGCGCAGAGCTGGCGTTTCATCTTAACTATCCCGGGATGGCCTTGATGAGCAGTGTGCAGAATAATTTGTTGTAGCCAAGTTGGCAGAACAACACGATGATCAGCCCGAATCAGGAGGCCTTCGGCTTATGTGAAGAAGTCATCTTCGATAGTCTTTCGTCAGTAGCTTTTTGTGTGGCCAGCCTGATTGTAGGTACTGCTGAATTTTTGTTAGCACTTCGTCCTTTTTTAAGTGTTTCTTAATTGTGTCCAAGGAGATGAGTGAGTCTGGGAGCTTAGCAATAGTAGCCTGGAGTTGAAGGTTTTCATCTTCGATAGTAGGCGATTTGGAAAGTAGTGGTAAGCGGCTCAAGGCGTCTGCTGCAACATTTGTACGGCCTGGTATATGCCTGACGTCATAGTCGAAT
>JAYRBW010061634.1:0-10266 GCA_036023295.1 Invenusta paracnida | reverse complement strand
TTTTGTTGTCGATAATTTACAGCGCGTTGTATATGAAATCAATAAGAGTGGCAACTCTGTGATTAATTACTCTATGACTCATACATAATATATAACAGTAAAAAAATTGTGTATAATATTATAACTCTATGCTGAAATCACTCTCATTAAATTAACCAACTTTATTGATTAATGTATACTCGTACAATCAATCATATCACAAATCTATCATTTAATATTAGATATTAATAATTCATTGATTCATCTGCCGTACGTTGTTAAAAGTGTACAGCAGAGAACAAGACTAAACATCTCATAAAGATTTAGGTTTAGTCATTATTGTTTATATCGTGGTATACAAATTAATATTTTTGCAATCTACGTACATCTCCAGTATAAATATTCTAATTTCATTGAAATGTGTTTTTGCTTATATTTGCTTATATTTAATTTCCCGACGAAATTTGAAATTGATTCATTTTATGGTGTGGCCTGGTCTCTCATAATGCACACGCATATACATCTGTAATGGTTTTCCTTCATAAAATGCACAACTAGTGTGCAAATTATATTTATCAGGAATAAACGACGATTAAAAACGAAAACCATGTGCGTCTTTTCGTTTTACATGCGACACTTCTGGAAACTCATTTTTGTCTCTATATATTAATCAAGAAAGCAAAAATATAAAAATGTTCATCTTTTTTCTGTATATGATGAGTATGTTATCCAACCGTACGATCTAATGTGACTAGATTTTACCTTTTATACTTCTATGTACATAATTTTGGCTGCTTCCTATGTGTGCTATATAGGAGCAGCATATATTATTTATAACTAACGTACATTTAGTGACACAGTCTACCGTCCAGTATCGGTATTCCTACATATATGTATTCGTTTTTTTTCGTCTATTTTAATCTACATAGCATTATATAGCAGGCATGCGCATGCTTATAGCTGCTTAAATTCTTATTATTTACACAATGAAGACAGCGCAGAGATTGTTGTAGCAGATGGAGGAAGAGGCACCCTTTTGAACTGACTTATGTATATGTAAGCTCAGTTGTCCCTTCCACGTAGCTCCTAAATATCTGCCTCTGTAGTCCGATGACCTGAGATGTCAATTCAAATCAGAGCTCACCCGATAGAGATAAAGATTAACTCTACAGAGTACTGAGATTTGTCATTTTTAACAGGCTTTCTACTCTTTCCTCCATTTTCTGGACCCCTCCTATACCTTCTTGAATTATCTTATCCCCTCAAAGACCTGCCTCTAAAGCATATACGTACTTTACATCTAGTTCTTTTCTCGAGATGAAATAAGAGAAATAGTCTTAACAGAAATCTGATTTTTTCTATGATTGACTGTGTCTATTTTATAAGCTGGTTTAATTTTATTTACGTTTATATATATATGTCTACATATATATGTATATATATGTAATCTGTCTGAATCGATAATAAATTGATCTACAGTTAAATTAATATTCTTAGACATACTGATTGACAAATTGATGAACATTTTAAAGATTATATTTTTGCAACGATTCTGCAGAAATAATCATTATTGTAGCATGAAAGTACCTATTTTCTAAATTGTTAAATACATTAATATACTTATATCGCTAGTTTATTTATATACATAAAATTATCATAAAACTTAATAAACAAGAAAACTTTTTTTAAATTCAATATAAAATACAACTTTTACTTCGTTTTTTAATTATCATGCATTTTTTGGTTTAACAAAATGCATAACAAAATGCATAACAAAATGTATAACAAAATGTATAACAAAATGCATAACAAAATGTATAACAAAATGAATTAAACAATTAAAGCTTTAAATTTCCAATTTTCAATAAAAGCATGCGTATAGAGGATGTTTACATTTTCAAAATTAATCAAGTAAAATGCTATATAAGTTGATTCTGGACTCAGATCAAGAGCTTTTCCCGTCAATTACAGTTAAAATATATTTTACAATTATTTTCAATGAATAAATTATCGTTTTCAACATTGCCTATATCCACTTTACGATTAATTATGTGAAATCGAAAGCAGTTAATATTAATAATGATATTTAAAAATATGTAGTATGCATTTATTTGCTATATATACTTAATATTTATAAAACTTATATGTAAGTAATGACGTAATAATAAGTATATTACGTTTTTTATCATTTCTTAATTATTAATTTCCATGTTTTGATTTTATTATTTGAGTAAAACTATCTATTAGCAGTGACAACTACTGACGCTATAACTACTCCAGCAACAGTTCGGGCGTGTTCATTTGAATCCCCCACTCCCCTTCTTCCTCCTACAGGCCGTATCGGGACGCCGCACTTCATGGCCCCGGAGGTTGTACGGCGCGAGTCCTATGGAAAGCCGGTGGACGCCTGGGGCTGTGGGGTCCTTCTCTTCGTCCTGCTCAGCGGTTCTCTACCCTTCTATGGGACTCGGGAGACACTCTTCTCCCAGATCGTCATGGGCCGATATCACGTGAGTCGCGATATATCAAGATAGCGTTGTTGGAAGCAAGAACATCACGGTTGCCTGTATTTCAATGTAGCCACTAGGATACAAGGCATTAAAACCTTTACGGACTAAGGATTAGTGAAATTTACTTTCTTGTCTGAAGTGAAAGTCGTACATCATAATTGTAATAGATGAGAATAATAACAATCTCGTTCGTAAATATCAAACAATAATTTTATGACCCGAATTTTAAATTAAATATAATATTATGGTGTTTAAAATATAAGTGTCAATTATTAAAGTTTATATTTAATTTATATGCCTCTAATTTAAGTCAATAAAATTTTCATTTTTTAAGAATGAACCTTTGAAAATAATGATGGTTAATTATCTACCATGTGTCATGTATATGTGTAAAAATGGGTAGGTATCTTTCTTTAATAAAATAGAAATATTTAATCGATGAAATTTATATATACGAAAATCTTATTTACATAAAATATAACTCAATAGTGAACTATAATGATGAAAGCCATTTCAATCTGAAAAGATGTCTGTACACTACATATATGTCTGGATGTCTGAGTATCTATCTCGACATTATCTAAATACATTTTTAAGTAGATATATTATTACATTTATTAACAGAATTTATCTGGTAAAATTTTAGATTTATCTGCTATAGACATATAATTATTTTCTTCAATATTATTACATATTTGCATCAAAGTAAAAAAAGTGTTACATTACTACAGATTTTTTTTCCGAATTAAGTAATACATCACATTTCAGTATTTTCTTTTTACATAAATATAGTTTAGCTGTTTTATATTGTTTTAAGATTTTCTTAAGCGAAGAAAGTTCACAAAATATGTTTGAAATAAGCTTATCCACATTTAAAGGCTTCAGTTTAAAAATTCCTTGACTAGTTTGTCTAAAAGCTTATAACAAGCTTATTGTATAAAAAATTGCCATGAATTATATTTTTGGAAATAAAAGGCTTCCATATTTGAAATGATTATGTATCTAACTAAGTATATTTTAATCCCGGACCTATTGAGTTTTTTTCTATTTAATCAGAGCATTACTTTTGGGAAACCATTCAATTAAATTCTACATTTTATTAATATTTTTATGGCGTTATTGTATAATTTCATTCGAAATTATGGAGAAAAAAAGTTAAGTAAAATATTTTAGCTTCTGACTGTTAAAGTAATTTTATGTGATGCTATTCCTTCATTCTGATTTTTTACTATAGATAATGTGATATGTTTAATAATGGAATATAGTCAAGAAACTATCAATGTATGAAATAATCAGCTATATTTATCGCATATATCTGTATATTCTGCGTTTTCCAATTATATAGTTGTACTAACTTTTGGTAATACACTGTGCATCGTATATCATTTAATGTGTTGTGTACTTTGAATAGAAATACATAGTAATAATATTTTTCTGAATAATCATGAACATTAACTCGCTTCATGTTAAGATCAATTAACACCATATTTTCCCCTATCATATTATTTATTTTTTTGTACGTATCTTAAATGATGCCTTAAATAATTATTATTCTATTATATTTGATTATAGATAAAGGTGGTTTTGTATAATATATTTGATTACATATTCATACAAGATATTTCAAGAGTAATACTAATATTCTCCATTATGACGTAATTATGCGCAATATATTATAAATTTAAGCAAATATTCATTTAGTGTCATTATGTTAACTTCATTTAGTAACTTCAGCGTCTATTTTCGATATACATTCTCTTACGGAATATAATTTCGTTATTAGATTTTTTAAATATTTGTATCAACATCTTAAAATACATTATTAAAAATGCTTTTTACTGCGCAATATTTTACATACTACAGAAGCTATGTAATTTAAATATTTTTTAAATTTGAATTATGATATTACGTTTTCTCCGTGTTATTGTGTTAGTTATAAGATATATCTCTATAGGTTTGCAAAAGGCTTGTAATAAATGCAATTACTAGGTTACTAACTTGTAGTTAACAGCTTTTTCTGGTTTTCTGAATACTCTTCTTGCTTGAGTGTACTGATGTTATAGTTGATTTGATACATTACAGACCTGCTTCCTAGAGTAATGCCTTTTATAAATAGTACATAGTACATCTTAAGCTGTCGTAATATACCGGCGTAGACGAATACTCCAATAAGTCTTTTTTTATTATTTTTGCGGTGCAACTACAAAGAGGATAAGCTATGGACAGGTGCGTCAAAAAAGCTTAGCTCGTCATAATTACAGATGAATAATTTTTAAAACATTCGGTTGTATGTCCAGCGTTCTATTACTACTTATTACAGCGTTCTATTACTATAAAAAATGTCGTAGTATTTTTCTCTATGAGTTTATTATAATGTGAATATATAGACTTCTTGCATTAATAAAACGTTGTAATTGAGATATAAAAAATGACTAATTTAATGTAATATTGTGAAATATTGAGAAAGTAATTGCAATTTACTTATAAAAATTTAATCTTATCTGTTAATTTAAAAAAAAGCATCAAAAATATTTATATTTCTGTAAAGTTAATGGAATAGTTTTATTAATATAATCAATAATTATTAATGATTACAAAATGCACAAAATAAATCGTTCTTTATTAATACTTTTGTGCTTTTTTCTTTCTATACATTCTTGTTATTTTTTCAAAAAGTAATTTTTCTTTTCATTTTTACAGTCGGTGAAAAAAATTATATTTGTGTCAAATAAAAAAACCCACGTCTGTTTCCAATATAATTATTTAATAATCCCACAATTATTATTAAGTAGCCATTAATAATTACTATTTAATTATTAATTGTTTTTTTATATAAATTAAAATAGTTAGATTAGTGAATAAATGTGTTATATCTAAAAGAAAGGATCATAATTCTAATTCTAATTGAAACACAAATCACATTCTCAAGATAAACTATAATAATAAAAAATTCAAAACATCTTCATTATAGTACAATGAATATTATCGAAGCATCAGTGAAATTGCATAGAATTAGATTTTGTGTTTGAGCAAGGACGTGTATTTCTTAACAGTTATTATTGATTATACCTAATTTGGCATAATGTCTATTCCGTGCTTTTGGAAACCGTATTGTTTCAGCTACAAAATTGTTAGTAACCTCAATTTTCTTGTTTAGAGTTTTTATTCACGAATCGATCTTGGCAGTAGATACAGAGTATATTCCAACTTCTCTATAAATACATACCTTGATGTTGTTCGGTTTTTGTTGACACGTTTATGTTCTACGCGTATGTGGGCAATATTCGGCAAACACCTAGATGTATCTCTTTATCCTACTTCCAATGTTTTGTTAGCGTAAGAACAATATTTCGACCGCTTTTTAAAGTGTAGATTCGTCTCCAGTATCTGTATCAGTTTCGTATGATTATGCGAAAAATCTTTTTTTTTTGTGACTTTGTATAGATGCTAAGGCTGTTGAAGTTTGGGTTATGTCGTTATGTATATAGGAGTTAACAATATTGTTGGACACATTTGTTATGCTTAGACTCTGACACCAGAATGCTTATCTGTTTCTAGGGCTGTTTATATTACAATATTCCTATTAAATAAAGAATATTATTTAATGAAAAAGTTTTATCAGTTGTATTATAAGTATTGCAATAAGTAACGTTATTAAAGTTAACATATGATTATGTTTATACACAAAATACTAAATAAAATGTATTTCTTCAAAAATTGTATTTCTCTATGATCTAAACGTATCATATATTGTATACAGTACATTATTATACTGTAATTTAGTTTTAATATATGTATTTCGCCCATAGCGTCAAACCGATATTTCAAAGGTTTTTATACATTTTTAAATAGTTAGTTTTGTTTAATTAATATAACATTTATTTTATCAGAAAACTATTTTTTGTTGTAAAATTACATTAATGTATGTGTATAAATATATTAAACGTATGTAATATTTATGTAATATGTGGGTACATAGTACATTTGTACATTGTGTATTAGACATATACCTTGAAGTATGTATATACATATTAGATTATTTATAATTATTATTAATATATCGATAACTATTAAATGTCTATAAAATAATAAATCACAATTTTGTTATTTATGTAAATTCAAGTGTACAAAAAAAATTACTCTGTGAATAAATAGGTAATCTAAATTTCTTTTAAAAAAATCATTTTCACATGATATTATTGTTTTAAATATGTTCACTATATCTATAGCATCTATCAAGTGACGATTGCACGATAATAAGGAATAATAATGCCTCATTGATCTGATTATGTATAATAATTTGTTCATATTTTTTGTTCAATATATGTGAGTTTATTTCACATTGACAATAGATAAAACTAGAATTATTAAAGAGCTTCTGACAGTGCCGTCAAACGTTTGTTTATTACAACTAGAACTAATACATTTTTATATATGTATATGTATATGTCGTAGTTTTTATTATCTCGAATTTATTTTTATTAATTTATTACAAATATTATTAGTTCGATGAACCGGAACAGGCGATGTAATCCGGTGTAATATTCATATAGATAAATTAATTAATCATCTCTGTTGAGTGGGTCTCTAAAAGTATGCTATTGTACAAAAACTATACCTATTCTTAAATTGTGTATCCATAATACGATGCAAAAACAAACGTTACTAATTGAAGAAAAATTAATAGATGTATGCATCAATTTGCAAATCAATAATACTTCCTTATTACTTATTCGCTGTTAGCGAGCGCTGCCTCTTTCTCAGGAAAATAAATGAACGAATGCTTATCATCGCTTACTACTTTTAATTTTCTTCTCATTCGTGAATTTACCGTCGGAATAGTTTATGAATACGCTAACGACTTAGATCCAAAGGCGTTGTAGTATATCACCTCGCTCAATTAAGATAGAAAAATTGTGTTTGTACATTTTATTATTCAGTTTATAATAAATATAATGTCTTATTGCCATGGGTAATATATTATAATTTATTTTTCTATCTGTATTTCGCTTCGTCCTAAATGTTGAAAATAATGTTTGTTTTAAAGTTGTATCTTATAGACTTTTGAAAGGAAGTAACGTGTGATTCGTGAGCAGGGCATAGTGTTGTATTCTACGATTCTTCTGGCTAAGATGATGTATTACCTTGCGTTTATCGACTGTGTTTATTCTATAAAAGAATACAAGTCTACAAAATATTAGAAACATTTCCTAAACAGAAATAAATCCCAGAGGCATTGCTCTAATTAACACGAAACTTTGTTTCTTTGTTAAGTTTAACTTCTCGTTTTCTTACTAGAATATAAAAATATCATTATGTAAATCTATGACATGTAGGCCATATATATATATACATATATATTGAATAAAATTAAGGAGAATTATATAATATTTTAGTTGATTATATTTTTCAGTGGATATGTCTATGGTGTAGATTATAAATGTTTATTTAGTAATTCTTCAATACTCTAGTATTTTCATATACAATAAAATATTTGTGAATAATTCTTAGCGAAATAGGAAAATTACTTTTTTACATTGTAACAACTATATTATAATATTGTGTGCAAATTTCGTACAAATGTAATTTAAATATAGCTTCCCTTAACATAATCAAAAAATCTAGATAGATCTTTTATGTGTGTATGCAAGATATATTTAACTGGAACAGTTATCTTAAGATTAATAAAATATGTACATATTATTTTATAGTTCATGCGCTCGTCAGTTGCAGCACATGAAACTTCTGAGCATTGTCGATTATATCGTATTATATCAGTATATTACATAATGTTTCTCGCAATACAAAGAAATCTATTTCAGAAATATGGAATACAAGTATACTTTTAATATATATTTAATAATCGAAATTCTAAAGATGAGTCTAATTTAATGATTAAATAGTTATCACAGACAATAATAACAATGATGAGCATGTACAAATATTAAGTAGTCTTTTGATCATCGACATGCTTAATATAATGCAAAGTATATCAGTTGAAAAAAGTAACTAATAAATATATATTTTTCGAATTTAACTCGTGTGAAATTTACTTGCAATATTTCTCTGAACTGATTTATTGCCTATGTATAAAAGTTCAATCTATCTAATAATCTAATAATAATTGTTAATAATTTTTTGCCTGTAAACAACCATTACTAGATTATGCTGTAAACGGTATAATTGATGAAAAATACTAGTTTTTATATATTTTAATTCGAAACAAATAGATTTATTAGTAATTAGTAATAAAATAAGATTTTCTATAAATTTTAAGAATATTGCATGTTTCTATTACAATAGATGAAGCCTCAGGTGTGGAACATTATTTCTACAGAGGCTCGTGACCTCGTAGTTCGACTTCTTGATCTTGATCCCGACAAGCGGCTCACTGTTGACGAAGCTCTTCGGCATCCATGGATCAGCCAAAAAGCTCGCGCACCCAAGACACATTTACATGAAACTGTTGAAGAGATGAAGAAGTTCAATTCTCGTCGGAAACTAAAAGTTAGTGATTATAATATTTCTACTACTCACTTATCTTAGTAATAGTAAAATTTTAAATGTTGTATTTTTATAAATATTTATATACTGCTTTGATTATTTCTCTTAACTTTTCGAGATTACAATACCGTCGTTAAAAGGTTAAGCGCACTCTTTATTATTTATTATTCACATTAAATAATTTTATAAAATTTGATTAACTTTCTTATTCTTAAACGACTAAAAATAAAGGCAGTTTATAAATATTTCTATATTCTAATTCTGCTATTCTTAATACTTAATAAATTATGTTTCTTTACATGACTAGAATTTTATTTAATAAACATTCATACATTTTTTGTACCATAACCATTATACGGAAATAAACAATGAAAAATAATGTGTAGTTAAATAATCCTGTCATTTTCAATACAGTAACATGCACCATATTTAGCTATGAAAAATTATTTCGATCTCATTACATTATTTTTTACTCATATTTTAGTTCCTTTGTCTATAGTGCAATAATTATATGTTATTATTATTTTATGGTAATATAAATATTATTTACATAATACCAGTATTCGGTGGTGCACAACATTTCGAAAAGCATTATACTATTTATTAATTATTAACCAGTAGCATGAGACAGGATGTGATAACTTCCAGAGGAAATCTTTGTTTGCCCACTGTGCCCTGAGGTTTTCACAGTCTGCTCGGCTTTGATTTAAATTCCCACACTCAGCATCTGTCTCCAATAATATATATACACACAGCTACTGACTGTCACTAAACGAAAATTTAAAAGAGGAAGAAGAAATTTTCCTGTAATATTTTGTCGGTGGATCATTCTTGTCTTTCGCTCTATGAATACTGATGAGTTGGTTAATATACACTGTCGTTTTACTATCCTATGTATTCATATGTACACTATATATAATAGCTTTATATATATATATATAACATTTCGCCGAAGCTCTAATTATTTCCACAAAGCTAATAACATGGTGTTCGCAACAACTTGGACGAAATTCCGTAATTAGATTTGTTATCACCGCTATATTGTTGTTCGATCCGCTATAATAACATTCTTTTTTTTCACTGTATATATTGATAATGCAAAACCTGCTACTATATTAACGTTCAGGACATTGTCAATTATATTTTTAAAAAATATATGTTAGTATATATTGACTAGCCCAGTTCATTGTAGTAGGAATATAATTAGTTTTCAATTTTTTTAATAATTATATATTATTATAGTAGTAGGGAAGGGGGAGGTCCACTTCACCCC
>JAYRBW010061633.1:0-10266 GCA_036023295.1 Invenusta paracnida | reverse complement strand
ATAACACACTTTGATGATTTCTACAAGGTGTGTTTGTAGACACATTATGTTTAGTAGAAGATCATTTATGTGTCAGACTACACATTTAGGACACACTTTTTAATGAAAACGGTAAAGCTGTGTCAAATGACTAGAGAAAGTGTGTTTCAAGACACATTTAGGTTCTCTGCAACAAACTTTTTTTCTAAATGTGTCTACTCTACTGACACAAATATTTTTTTCAGTAACAGGTATGAAATAATTGATCTGACCGAGAGATATAGGGAGAGAGAAAGCAACAACTAAATGCTGGGAGGTAAATGATCAATATATTGAGATTTAAACAGGTACCGACCTAAGTCAAAACAGCGTATCATATATACATAGTATCGGTTTCCAAGTTCATCTTCTTTCGGTTTCGGTTTCTTTTCGACTAATACTTGCTTTAGCGTTTGCATGTTATTAAAAAGTATTTTTATGTTATACCATATTTAAAAACACATTAAAAAGGTTGTGTACTTATAAAAAAATGTTGAATAAATGAAGGTTTAATTCTGTAGCAAATTATACGATTTCAAATTTATGTAACGAAAACCATTATAATTTAAAGTTAATTAATATAGAAGTGCTTTAAGAGCAGAGAAATGCAAACCAACATTTTTATATTCCAATCTAATTATATTTTATTATATTATAATTTTAATGATATAGGTATTAGTATACAGTTCTAATTCATTTACAAAAATAATAAGTTTTCCATTGAAAAAAAACAATTAATTTAAATTAATTATTTTCAGCTTAAATTTCAGCTTTTTTTGTAATCATTTATATAGTGTTTTTCGTAATTAAGTTTGCTTTTGAAACATATTTAACAGTAATAGTTCGTACCATATTCAGAAATTAAGTTCGTTTCTTAGCCCTATAATTAACACAGATGGACCTTATAATTGTGCATAGACTACTATTATTAAATATGTTTAAATAAACGAGCTTAATTTCGAACTGTTACTGTTAAATATGTTTTAATAAACGAACTTAATTACGAACCACCCTACTATTATATGACATTTGTTTTAGTTTAGTTGCTTGTATTCTTTCCTTCGTCGTCTTGCGGATTCTCGATTTTAAATAGATATAGTAAAGTGTTGATCAAATCGATATTGATTTAAAAAAATGTGGAAGTGTAATAAGTTAGATATATTATTAATTATGACTTTTATTACCAATGCTACCTTTTAAGGTAGATAACAGTTTTATACTTTAGTTTTGTCCAATAGTTCTATTTAAAAAATCAAGTTGTATAATAGTTTGTAGCTTAAGTTATTCGAAATATCTTCCGATTGAATGTTTTTATGTTTGATACTTTTAGCATAATAAATTTTGTTAATGAATACTAGATTAAACAAGAACATTTACAAAGAGGGTACATATAATTTGTTTTTATTAAAACTGCAATTTAACAGCAATTATAATTATTGGAAGTTTTAATCTATGCAGTAATAATTATTATAAGCCGTTTATTCTGTGCTCTTAATTTAACCTATATATTAATTATAATTTTCGTTACTACACTTAAGAACAACTAAAAGATTCCGGGTTAAAAAAGGAAAAATTTTCGATAATAGATCAAAGTGAGTCGATAGTGATTGAGACGAGCATAATGTTCTTAATAAGAATTATCTCTAGCAATTTTTCAATAAATTGTTTTTTGTTCATCCCATTATTGATACTAAATGTAATACTTTTTATTGTGTCATTCCTTTTGTAGGTTCCCTTTCTATTCATTTTGTGAAAAATATTAAAAGACAATAACACTCTTCAATTTGCTTTTAAAACTTTCAAAGTTGGTCAATATTTTTCCTAAAAGGGTTTTCCTAGCTGATCTTCAATCCAAAGTGATCTATATAAAATCTTTTGTGTGAATGACTCCTAAGTGAACTATATAGGCCGAACTAGACGTCACTTCAGAATAAGAAAAGCTGAACATATTAAATCTCCCAGTCCTGCTAACAGTCACATTTCTATCTGTAACTCATGCAAAATCTCTTACTTTTAAAATTTTAGACCGTACTCGAGATAATTTTGGACTGTTCATTAAAGAATTATTATACATTAAACTTGTCAACCCTAATCTTACTATCTTTTTAAATAACGATAGAGATTCCTACTTTCTTCGTGTTTTTGACAAAGTAATCGATTTGTAGACTCTTCCATCTAATCGTTATTGTTAATTATTTGTCTTTTAATCGGTTTCTTTGTTTTAGTTACATTTAATTACATTTACTCGTATTTATATCATTCATGCACTTTTTGTATAATTTTGCCTGATAATGAATCTTAATGATTTGAAACATGTCGTTCGTCATAAATAAACTATCTTAGGTTTCAATACGTTTTGGCTCTTCTCTTTTAATTAAGTCGGTGTTTCATTTTTTGAAACAGCAACTATCTCTCTCTGTTTTTATCAACATTTATTCATTTTACTTTATTTACATTAATATACTAAGTTGTTACATGTATTGTCATTCTAGGTAATATAACTTATATTAATTATCTTAATTAATGAAGTTTTATGACAAATGCGTAGTTTGTTATTAAGATAGATTGGAAATGTCCAAACTTATAAAATGTTCTTATATTTTTTTGTAGTATATAAATGTTAACGCAAAATGTTAATGTTGACATAAATAATATGAAACAAGATCTTAATTATCAAATTAATTATTTTTTCATATTTATACCTAATTGATAAAAATCTTTACATTTATTCCTATCATTAGTATTCTAAATATATATCTTGTATAAGTATAATTTATACTATATATCTAACGTGTGAACGAACATTCGTACATATGTATGTTCTGATTAATGCAAATAAATGGACGATCAATATTAAAATATGTACGCGTAGAAAGGAACAATTTCGTGTTCAAGTTAAGCTTTTAAAGACAAATTGAAATTTTTTCAACATTAATTATACATACATATATGCATAATTTGCAATTGATTGTTCATGCAATATGACTCCACAGTACAATCTAGCTTTATTATATATTCGTGTTTGATTTGGGCCATTCCTAGCAATATAAATACAAATATAACAAATTACTGCAGACTTTAAGGGCTTGTTAGTATTATAAGACGACATAGCAATCAAAATCTTAAAACAAGTTGACAAACACATAGTTATATAGTGTTCTTTGAAAATAATAAATCTAGTACAATCTAATTTTATTATATATTCGTATTCGATTTGGGCCATTCCTAGCAATATAAATACAAATATAACAAATTACTGCAGACTTTAAGGGCTTGTATTATAATATGACATAGCAATCAAAATCTTAAAACAAGTTGACAAACACATAGTTATATAGTGTTCTTTGAAAATAATAAATCTTAACAGACAACATAACATAAGTTCGTTGTTTGTGTTTTTACATGGAATCTGTAGGTAAGTGATTTCCATTATATATATTTGAAACTAAATATATTAAAACTCTCAAAAAAACCGCAAAATGCTAAATTAAATAGCATATCCAGCATAATTATTGAATAAGTTTAAGTTGATCAACCTTTTGTTGTAGCATAAACAACTGAAATCACCTATAATAATTGTGTCAATTATTTTGAATAAAATGAGAAAAAAATTGTATCAAGAGTATTACTATGAATAACAATTGTCTGAAAAACATTTTATAATTCTCTATTTTAAGGGAATTATTTTGTAATTATTATATTTGTTTATTTTTTTTAAATATTTATTGAATTATTACATCAGTCACTCTTCATACAGGGAGTGTATTTCCCACCCCGTAAAGCATTTCCGGTATCATTTTTGAATCAACAAAGAAGGAGTTCAGGATGAAACTCTCATGATTTGTCATAAAAGATATTTTTTGGAATTTTTAGCACCATATTAAATTATAGTCAATACAATATTACCAACAGGACTTCCCATATAAACGTTTAATAATTGTTGATATAAAAGAAGGTATATGATTTTATTTTTGTAACTATGCCAGTTCGATATAATATCAATACATTTTAATTATAATTATGTTTATGCTCTAGCTCATAAATGTTCTATTGACATTGTAATTTTATTATTATTCATTTGTTTCAAATGCTATATTTTTATATTATTTAATTGAATTACAATCAATTATTTTTTAATATTGCGAATATTGTACCATTCGATAATAATATATTATTTTCATTTAATCCATTTGTCTTGGATAATTAAATTATAATCACGAAGTTTCTTGCTGCTTTTCTAAATAGCATAATATTTTATTTTATGCCCCATTTCATGACACAGAATTTTAGACAGGAATTCTTGTCTAGAGTTATTTTTTCATAAGTTTTTCAACTAAAAATGTAAAATTAACATTATTATGGGGCAGAGCAAAATTCACACTTTGCCTGAGTATAAGGATGCTCTATATCGCGCATTGATTGGATTAAACAATAAATATAAAATAGATTTCACAGTATATTTTATTTGAAATATTCATGTACAAATTAAATATTTTTAGTAACAAAAGAATATATCAAGTAAGTAAACTTATGTTCTATAAATATATTGTTATTTAAATAGTCTAAATAAAACTGTAATAAAATGTTAAAACGTCTATTGTCCAATTGTTTTAATGATTTAAATGTGTAATGTTTGATTATTTTTAAACCAGTTATTGGAGAAACTATATTTTTTTATTTCAAAAATTAACTCTTGAAAGCACTCAAATCCACCAATTATTTTCGTTTCACATACCTGTGTTCTTTTCATCTATTGCGTTAATCTTCTTCATTATGTACTCCTATGCGGATGCGGACCGGCAGAATGAGAACAAGAGGTCGGATTCCTGTCTGATGGGAGTAGTGGAGCTGATTGCCAACAATTTTTGTTTAAGAGTATTCTCGTAGTTCTCAATCTCATCAATTTTTCAAGTCCTGCTCTTTCTTCTCACCTTCCTCTAATTCCTTCTATTCCTTCACCTGTAAATTTCAATGTTCCTCCAACTCCTCTTCCTTCTTCTTTTAACAGTTTCTCTATTAATTTTCCTCATACATATAATCCTGGAACTAATAACTTTCGTGAACTTTTATATCCCTCTCTATCTCATACTTCGAAATTTTATAATTTTGTTAAATCTTCTGAACCTCTTCAATTTTGATTTTATTTTGGCCTTTTACCGACACCTTCAACTAATCCTTTCGTTTTTAATAAGCATGCTATGCCTCAAAAAAGTCTCAAAAAGTACTTCTACTAACTCACATCTCTTTTTCTACGTCTTTTCCCCATTTCCAAGCTTTTTCTACAGGTTATTAAAAATATAAGAACTCATATTAACTTAATATCTCCCAATTAAACTCGAGTATTCCGAAGTTTTTATTTGATTTATCTAGAATAATTAAATCTTCTGTTAAACCAGCTTTTTCAAACTCAGTTGTCCATCAAGAAATTTCAGATTTATCTGATTTATTTACTAAATCTCTTTTCTCTGCTTTAATTTCCCATTATAATAAAACTTTAAATGCTGCTCTTATTTCTATTTAGGCTTATACTAAAAATAAATACGATTTTGAAACTTTGGCTTCTGCTACAAAGAAATGTTCTTTTCCATCTCTTGTCCCAAAACTTAACAACGATACAATCACCGATTCTCTTAAAGTCATTGAAAATTCATTTTTCCATCAAAACATTTTCTTTCTCTAATTTTTCTTCCAATCTACTTCTTTCAATATTATAACACCACTAAATGTCTTTACTAATTCCGCCCCTATAATAAACAAGCCACTGAGCTCACCACCTGCTCGGATCACAAATTTAAGTAATTTTTTTAATTCATTCTGCCCCTAAACGTACGTTAAAATCTAATTCTCCTACAGAGAATTACACCAGATTCTCTGAGAATACTGCTACTATCAATTTTTCTTCGATTTCCCTCTTTTCTTCCGCTCTACAATCTCCTGTTTTAAACTAATTTCGCCCAATTTTTTAGTTTCGCCAAACCGTTATTTTAATTTACACGCCAATTTACAAATGTCAGTGTGTGTCACTGTATAAGATTGTATTTTTGAACATTAAAACAATCCTCTTAGACTGAATTATATATTATAATGGTTTTAAACGTGAACATGTAGGAACACTTTAGATTATTATATTTCGATTTTATTTTGAATTAAAAAGTTGATTTCTGTCAAACATTAAAGCTCTAATATCACAGAAAAACTTCTGAAATATATGCAAGTGCATTAAAAGATTATTTTTATATACAATATAAAAAGTTAAATAATAAAATCTTATATTGAATTAATCCAAGAAATATGATTTTAAAATATATTTTTTCGTATTGCTGGTGTTTAAAATATATTGTGAATAAATAGCTATATTTTTATGTATATTATAAAAAGACAAGAAATGTCTCATAATAATAACAACAACAATAATAATAAATATACTTTATTACAAATTGACAAAACGCAAAGAGTTTCAAAATAGATCAATAGTTACTATAGGGATCAATTACACAGAGGAGTGCGTAAAGTAAATGCGGAGTATTTTGTACAAAAAGGTAGATAGATACATGGCTACGACATACACTTTTAATAGGTACGCAGCAAGGTGATTTTAACTAGGAATAATATAAAAAGTAGATCAGTCTTTATGTAACATTCTAACTAAGAAGTCTCTTTTCTTGTTTTCGGTGAGCACAGGCAGGATGAATCTGTGGCTCCTTGCCCTGAGGTTTTGCACAATATTTGTCGTTGTTATCAAAAACCTACTGAGCACTTGTTGTTGGTTAGTATTTGCAATTTTCTGGAAATATTTTTGGTTGTCCCAATCAATTAAACTAGCATAATTTAAAGAGGCATTGCAGAATTCATAATTTACACTTCTTCGACGAAGCTGCACAGGTAACTTCAGTCTTCCATGGTTGCGAAATCCCACCAGCTTTGGCTGGCATATAGTAGTAACCTATAGTACAATAGCTGTGAAAACCTGGTGGATATCATTGTGTTTTGTACTCCTATTTTTTTGGATTTTTAATTACGTACATATATGACTGGATAGGCTCTTTCTAAGCAGAAATGCAATATGTGTTTTCACCTTCAGCTTAGAGAAAGTGACTTCCAATATGTTTATATATTCAATTCTATCGACATTAAAGATTTGTTGGGTCTTTACTTCTAGATCGTCTAAGGAACAATTTCTTTTAGATTTTATTTGGTCGAGATTAAAATTGTTTTCTTAAGCCCAGTTGTGGATGTTGTTGAGTTTTTTGTTAGTTGTATGAATGTTGTTTGGCGGGATGAGAAGATATGTGACGCCTGCGGACTTGATGATGTCATTTTCTTTTTTGAGAGATTTTAGATTTGACGCTACCAAGGAAAATTCAAATGGACTTAACGCTGAGCCTTGAATTACTCCGGAGTAAAAGTGTACAGTTACTACGGTCCAACAGTTTCATTGAAAGTTTTAACATTAACATTTTTTTCTGTCTGGTCAGTAAAAAAGCTAAAAAGCCAATTTGGAAAATTCTATTTGTATGTTAAAATTGCTTAACTTTTGGAAAAGTGCTTAATGCTTTACTGTATTGAACGCCTTCAAACAATTCAAAGCTATCAATCGGACATATTTGGCCTCTTCTAAGGCTTTAGAGTGGACAGTAAATTAGTTTCTGAAGAGTTCATTGCTTGTAGTGACTTTGTTATGATATTTCTTAATGATCATTTTCTCAAAGATATACGGCAAAGTACAGGTGTTATAGAGATAAGCCGGAAATCAGCCGGGAAGGAATAATTCTTTATTTTTGAGATTGATGTTTAATGGTCGTTTTTTGTCATTGCTATGAGTGTCGATAGAGGGAAGCTAATAAAATCAGCAGTTTTCTTGTGGCACCAAGACGATATATCGTCTGGACCCGTAGCAGTCTTCTTCAGTTTGGTGAGGGCTACATTATATAGGTTTCAAAAGTCTCAAAGTGATCGTCTGTATCGGTCATGACATTACTTCAGGTTCATATGTATTGAGTGTCATTTCAGAGTTTAGTGTATTTAGTGTATTTAGGTCTTCTGCCGTAAGTGTAGTATTTACTTCTTGCTACTATTTGTCATTTCCTGTGATACGCCTGTCTACGGTTCAATTTGTCTTGAGGTTGGTATTTGTAAGTTGTGTTGAGTTGTCGGAGTAATATTTTTATGCACAGTGTAATAAAGCTTGGGTCCCTAGAAGTGAGAGAAACTTTTCTCGTTGAAAAGTAAGTGTCAAGTTACTTGGCATCATTTTGCCAAACAGCAGATCACAAAATGGTTGAAAATCTAAATCTTTGGGAAATTAAATACTTCCAGCGTTACTTCCTCGCTCCGTTAGGCTATTTTCTTTGGCTGACACAGTCTAATGTGATGTTTTCTCGGAGTCTTCTTCTCTTTTTCTAAAGTTTGCTTATTTGTGGTTATGATATCAAGATGATTAGGTTTCACTGTTGGTTTTACCTCTAGAACTGTGTTTTCAAGTTTTTCGTTATAGTGTAAATTTTACCAAGGGAGTTCTCACCGCGAGTCGGCGCATTTACAATTTCAGGATAGTTTGTATGTTCAATAATTGTTTTATTATTGTGACATATTGAGAATTGTGACACATTTTTCTATGTACTGATAGATATCTTCACAATACGTACGTTTTGGGGATGATGTATGGTTTCGAAAATGTATTGTTTGAAAAATCAATTTCTATCCATAGCAATTCATATTCTGATGAATTTTCTGCAACCATTTGATAATTATAATGATTGACATTCTTTATAATAATTGCCACACGTCCACCAATCTTTCCGTATAATTGAATAACCATTTATAGAAAATGCTGTCTTTTTATGAACCAGCTCATTTCCGTAATGAAATTGATTCGGAAAAAGCAAAAGCAAAGGTTTCTTGATTATTGTCTGAAAGAAAACAAATATATATATATTTTTTATATGAAAGTATGTTTTTCTCATTTTTACAAAAGGGGTGCATTTTTAGAATTGGTCATTTGACGACAAATTTGGATCACAATATAGCGCTTAAAGTTGTAAAACTGTTTTGTGAAAAGTCACTGAAGCTTACATAACTCCATTTTTTCCAAAAATTACATAAAATCTAACCGATATGGATAGGCTTAAATAATGAACTACGTTGGTGCCAAATTACGTAGCCGTTTTTCTCATATATTTAATTACATTACGGCGAAATCGCATTAGCTTTTTATATTAAAATATCGTATAACTATATATAATATAATTATTTATATGTAAATTAAGTTATTTATTATATAATTATGTTATGACATTTATAAGTAATAACTGTATTAATTAATTTAAAATATATTGAAACTTTATTATATGTTTCAAAATATCAACTATTTCCAGGAAAATGAATAAAATAATATAAAATACAAGTATTCAACTTTTTTTATTTAAAAATAATATTGTTTTCGAATTGATTAGAAATCTTTACATTTAAAACGATTTGAATTGTATACACATTTCTTGGATATAAACATAAATTGTTCCTGTTACAACATCCTCACAAATATAACATATAAGCATTTTTATAATTGGAAAATATATAATGTCATTGTTTCTTTCAGAATACCAAAAGTTTAATAATCACCCTGTTTTCATATAATATTATTGAGTATCAAAGGGCTTAGTAGGTATTATTTAAACCGCACAAATCCAAATCTCAAATATATAGGTTTCAACGCGGAGGATTTGTGTCAACCTCTGTCCTCACGTGAAGTTACTTCAACTTCTAAACGACAGAAGTTAATAACCTTGCTTTATCCATCAGGATTCCAAGATGAACTCAGGAGTATTCTTCGACTAGCGTTCCCAAATGTGAGTATTTAATCAATCGACATAAATAATGTTGCTGAATTCTCACCTTTAATCGTATCAAAGAAATCAGCGTGTTATCAGTAGTAGGATAGGTGTAAGACGGGAACACTCCCTCCCTCCCTCCACCCACGCAATTGCGCCAAGTGTGACTCGGCTGTAAATGGAACGCGCGCGTTCGTAGTGTCCAATCAAATCCGTTTAAGGTTTCAGGCAATGATATGGGTGTATAAGTATAAAAGGGACGCATGCGTTCGTTTTCGTTCATTCCACTTTTGTTGACGCTAATGAACGGTGGTATCCTCGCTCCTCTCTTCTGCAATATGTCGACTCAAGTTATTATAGAGCCGCAACACCTACCAGTGATGCCAGCCTAACTCCAAATAGGGCCGCACCGCTGCATTAA
>JAYRBW010061632.1:0-10266 GCA_036023295.1 Invenusta paracnida | reverse complement strand
TGCTTTTTAATTATTTTTTAATTACTTTTTATTACTTCATTTAAATGCTGCCAAGGGAAGCCCAACTTATAATTAATGCTTATTTAGCTTTCAATAGCTTTCTATTAAAGGCGTAATCAGAGACAGTAATATCTATCGCTATTAACTGAATTTATTTATTCGAATTTATTGATGGGAAAGTTGTTTTAGTTCAATTACTTATGTATTTGTTCGCATACTTAAGTCATTAGAATAATAACAGCCGTTTATGTTATCGTAAGGTATTAATTTACTTATCCAAAGATAAGTAGTGTATTTGTTAGTTAAAGTCAGTCAAATACAGTCTCTGAAAATATTTTCTCGCATGTAATCCATATAGACGTAAGACAAACTGTATTTATGTTTTATCGGAATATACATAAACCTTAATCAATTAGTTGCAATAGACTTAAACTAATCAATAGATAATTTGCTAAATGCTGCAGTGCAAATCAGTTTGTAAAATCCAGGAGCTTGTATCGGGGTTCGAACTTACTACATTCGGATTTGAATAGAGGAGTCTATCCAACTTGGCTACCACTCTCTCAAGGACTCACTCTCCAGCTAAGTGGGTAGGTCTCCTGCCTTCAAACTCGAAGGTAAATAGTTCGAACTCAGGTATACATACATACTCCTAACTTTAATAAAAAATTGATTAATGTTGCCGCATTGAGCGGCTAAATCTGAAAAGTCGTAAATTAAAGAAAAATTTGAAGTCTAAAATATCATAAAATATAAAGTCGTAAACAAAAAGGTCGTATTTAAAAAATCGTATAAATGGATAGTTAGAAATAAAGTAAAATATAAAAAGCCCTATTTTAAAAATAGTCGTAATGGATTAAATTGAGGTTAGTTGTAGCTATTGGTACCTAAAGTGTAGGAAATTCTTGTGTAACTATTATAGTGACTGTCTTGTTCAGAACTATGGCGACTACAAGTTGAGATAACCAGAAAACAATTTCACAAGAAATATTTAATTTAAGGTCAAGTTAATATGTTCTCAAATATATACACGAAATATATTACGTATCTGTTATATAAATCAGGTTTTAATACATATATCGTATGCATCCTTAAAATATCGCATGCATTAATTAAGTACTAATGTTTTTCAAATTTTATTAGGAAAGCATTTACAATTAGTTTTTAAAATACATACATATAAGTTCCCTTAATATCTTCATTATTCCTGATATTTAGCTTTAAAAAATCTATCTGTATATTCTTTAAAACTATAAATTACAGAAGTTTGTATACAATGACGTTTAAATATTATTCGAAATAATATATAGATAAAAGACAGTATAATAATATAATATAATAATAGCATAATATTACCATAATAGAAGTTTAATTTTGAAAAATTAGCTACAACAAATGTATTCCTTTAAAAACATTTCAATAAAATAAATTTTATTTTTATACTACTAGCAAATAAGAAGTAGAATGACGAATAAAACGTTTTAAAATTAACTTTTAAATCTTGTCTGCATTTGCACTTAACAGTAGATTGCTAATTGTCTTTCTTTCCACATCTACACTATTCTTATATCATTGAGTTTTAGTTTATAAAAATAAAGTACTGGCTTACATATAAGTAATAAAACCTTTATTAGTATGAGATAAATTTACAATTGGTATACCTTTCGCTGTTGGCTACAATTTCTTGTTTCCATGCGAAGAGAAAAATGAAAATATAAATACAGTATATAGATACAGTAGTGGTTACTACTGGGGGTTGTGCATATATCTATGGTTGTTAAAGAAAAGAAATATATTTATCTTAAATTTAATGAGAAATAACTTATAGAACAAAGCTAATTTTGTGTATGCAATATGAAAATGTAAAATATTCTTTATCTATAAAAGGAAAACATTGATTGGGTTTGTTTATAAGTTTTGATTACAATTGGATTACAAGAAATATAAAGATATATGATACAAAATTGACATAATTTATAAAAGAATTTAAACTGAACCTTTTATGACAAAGCGTGTAAATAAATATACAATTTTAAGTGTGTAATTAATCCTGCCGAAAAATACGGATGCATCTACATAAATATATATATATCTTTCAATATTTTAAAGGAAATATTTATGAAGATAATTAGATCTTATATCAAATTTAAATTATGCGTATAATTATGAAACAATTTAATACTTAGAAATCTCGCCGTAATGCATTATTTATTACATAATATAAATGAATTTGATGTCACTTCATTTCGATGCCCAAAAGTCAGAGAGTCTTACTAAAGATTTCTGCATGAAAAGTGACTTCGTTTCCTCTGAGTGTTTGTTTGTACGTTTTAATTATCAAATTATTAATTAATTTTATGATTTACATGTAAAATACAAATATTTTCACCGAATATTTTGTTTTTCAAGCATCGACTGGATTTTAACCATTTTTGTAAAATGATTGGATTAACTACATTAAAACATAAATAGAAACCATATTTTAAATGGTCTAATAAAATTCCAAAATGAATTTGTGAATTAAAATGAGGTAGATGCAACTAATTAGTAAATGAATATCTCCGAATGTAAGCCAAGTATATATATTCTGGCTATAATGTAAATCTTCTCTTTAATAAGTGTAGATACATATGTATGAGAAATAAATGTCGAAGGACTTCACTCGTGATGAAAATGTATTATGTTGCGGTGTAGTTGACTATGAATTGTACAACTGGGAGCACACATATGGTGGGCTTATACATATGTATGAGATACTATGTACTATAATTAAGTAGTTTGGATTTGTAAATAGTGATATAAAATGTATACATGTGCTTTGGTTTGCAATTATATTAAAGTAGAAATAACAAACAGCATGAGTGACAAATTGATTTCAATATCCATGTCTTATTTTCAGCGAAAAAACTAATATATTGTAATTTTTCCACCATTAATTATATATTATATATTGGTACTGCCATCTGTAATCTGGTTGTATTCAGTTAGATTATATTCATATTCTGATATAATCGGTTAGTATAAAAATTTGGTTATATTACTTGTAAGCTAAATTTACAGTAATATAACTATATAAGTAGTATAATATGTAGATAATAACTGATTACATTAAGGGGATTGATTCCAAATCTTTGGTTCGATGGAGAAGGTTTGGGGTCATTTATACACTTTAATTTCGAGGAAAAATAAAGTACAATACTTAGAAATGCACAAGCTCGAAGAAATAACTTCTATTAATATTATGGGGATTTTGTAATGAGGTGCACATTGAAATATTGTACAATTCAGTGGTGTTTAGACTTACTTATACAGAACTAATATAAACAAAGTTTATACAAACTAGGGTACATAGTTTTTTAAAATATTTTAGGCATTCAATTCACTACTAAGTAGATTCATACTTTGAAATATGAATATGAATCAAAATTCATGTTTAAAGGGAATTAATACAGCAGTTTTAAGTATCTAACTTGATTGCTACAAATTTAGAACAAAAATTGTACTTTGATATTTGTTTGTTTTATATTAAGTCAATTATGTAAATCGTAGTAGAAAACATCAGTTAAAGCAAAAACCTTTTGTGTGAATTGATATTATAAAACGTCTAACGTATAATAAACGCATAATCCGCTATTGACTGAATTAACTTTTTGCGGGATTTATTTATTGAGTCAGACGGAAGTACAAACATGTGGTGAATGTTGAACACATGAATGTTCTCCAATATTGTTCATTTACCGCTTTGGAAGGGCTGAAGAAGAGGGTTAGGTCAACTGTCAATTACATATGGAGACTTTGACTTCTCGTTCACACTCTTTACAGCGAACCTCGCAGCACCAGAAAAACTTGCAGCTGCACTTGATAACCTTGATGTAGGTCCGCGTCGTGTGACCGCGTCGACAGCAGAGCCGGTCACAACTGTCCATCGCATCACTGGCCGACTGATTGCAGTGTCGACCCTTCGTTCCCAAGCTCCCGTGACGCGGATCATTTTCGCAGTAGTTAGGCGAGGCTCCCAGGTAGAGCATATCCGATTCATTGACGCGCTGATAGGAGCGATGTTTCGGCACAAGGCGCACTCCATTGTACTGAACCAAGACGGCCTTGTGGAAGCGATCCCGTAGAAAGTCACCAACTCCGCGAAAATGGCTCAGTGCGCGCCAGCACGTACGCAGGTCACAGCTCCCGCTCACTCCGTGACATTTACACTGGATCTTCATCATCCGTTCCACCGTCTGGCAAGATATTGGGTTATATGTGTATATATATATAGTTTTTTGTAAAAATTTTACTCGCCGTACGATAAATCTACCTACATATCTAATATAAGTCAGGTAGACAGAGGCATCTTTAATAACCACTTATAATCTCCGCGATGAATAATAATAATCAATTATTCAATTAGACTACTTGTAGTGTTATGTGATCTGCCGAATATCAACTCTCTGAATTAGGATTTACTTTATAGTTAAAAAAACAGTCTGAATAATTCAGTGACGCATTTTTTGGGACTTAGCCCGATTATAATTAATATAATGCGTACACGAGTAGTGGAAAGCTTTGTCAGAATATGAATATTAATATACTTAATTGGTCATCATAAGCATAAACTAATCAGATGATGCTAGTATGCTAATCGGGTGACGATCTCCATGAACACATCCGGATTCTGTTAAAACCCAGAAAAACATACCCAAACTCAAGAATCGCGCAGTCTTCAAGATTAAAGGCAAGAATCCAAACAGCTTGGGCATCGTTCTCCTGGTTACGCCTAGATTTAGCGAGCTGATTCCGCTGTAGTACTGAGATTGTCATTTGATTAGCTTAATCTTATGATGACCAACATTACTATAAATGAGTATAACTATAAAATAAATTGATTCCAGCAAGTACCTTTCAAGGCAAATGACCCTTATACACATTTCAGTAATACGAAAGTTAGATATATTTATATAATATGGCAATTTATTTTCAGTAAGTAAGTAAGTAAGTAAGTAAAGAGTATATTAAAACATATGACAAACCGCATATGAGTAGACTATACAGAGATACATAGATACAGATATATAGCAGTAATAATACAAGAAACAGGTTAGGCAGTAATACAAATAGAGACAAATAAGGCAAAAAGAATAATACAAGAGACAGGTTAGGCAGTAATACAAATAGAGACAAATAAGGCAAAAAGAGAAACAGTAATAGCCACATTATTCTAAAATGTTAAAAGAAGTATTATAACTGATGTCTACAGATGGCAAACTATTAAAAAGATATATACCTATACTTGATGTTCCATTAAGTACAATTTCACAAATAATGTTTGAATTATTCAATTTATTATAATGCATCTTCTCATATTTTATTAATGAATGTTATGATAATTTAAAACCTTCTATATACCGAGAAAGTGAATATAAAAAGCCAACTTACTCGTCGTCCCATCTCATTGTTGTGCAGATTAAGCATTCCCAGTTTCTTATTCTTACGCAGACGTTTCCGCTGTTTGATATCGAGGAATTTGGAAGAGAAGGCAATCCCGTAGTGAATGTTGTCAGAACAGCCGGACCACTTGAAATCTGAATCCCTCGGGTGATCGTAGACGGTCCGATCGCAGCCGCATGTGTAGAGGTCCCCTTTACTGCAGGCCTCAGTGACTGCGTGGGAGACACCGGCGGACACTACGGCCAGGACGTATGCTGCTTCCCGGGTGCCTGCGAGTCATTCAGCGAGAATCATAGATCTTAGATAGAAATAAGTTTATCAAACGTTTCTAGGGGGTTTTATGCAGATGCTATAAACAATCAATAACGTCTTCGTTTATCATCCTAGAATGAGATTTTCGTCCGCTTACGATAACTATCTTGTGCATAAACAGTAAATTTTAATAAATCATAGAACAGAAGTCGACGCTATGCTAATATCGATTAAATCCCATCGCGTCACGTTTTTTTAAAATTATTTATCAATAGATAGTTGATATTTATAGTTTCTGATAGAGTTTAGTTATCATGAGTTTTGATTTCGGATAGAAATTTCGAAATATCCTATGGCTGGACCAAATTCACTGAAACCGAATTCTATAAGTCAAATTTCTCTAAATATTATTATAAAAATTATAAAATTACCCGTGAATATTCTTAAACTTACAACTATTTTGAGGCTTATTTTGTACGTCTTTTAATATACAAAGACATATATAATTAATCGTTAAAGAATGTAATCTAATAAATAAATCCAAAGAAATAAATTATCTCTTAAATTATCTATTTTTAGACGCTCTTTACAGCTCCATAGGAAAGCGATGAATATTATTTTAGTAGGAAGTGGCAAATTTGCTGGGTGAAAGTACACTTTTTAAGCTTACCCTAACTATTCCCATGTTTATATTGGAGGGGAGCATAGAACAATAGAGTATAGAGCACAGAGCACAGAGCATAGAACAATAGAGTATAGAGCACAGAATATAGAGCAAACAACTATTTTCGAAACTTTCTGCAAATAATAGAATAGCTTTATATCTTTATCTTTAAATCTGAGCTCTTCCACTGAGCGACGTCGGTTACACAGCTTGTCGTGGTTTGACAATTTCTGACCGATACAAGACTACGTCGGTGGAAATGATTATATATGTTATAATTTTATAAATCTGAAATATTCTAAATATTATTTTAAAACTAGTATAATATAGTAGGTACATGCGCGTGCTAATACATCACAATATATATATTGAAAGAATAAAATGGAAATACATGCCTGGGCAAATGGATTATTGTCTTAAGTCAACTAATTATAATAATCAAGTAATAGTTGTCTGCTCTGACGAAAAGTATAAAATATGTGTTGGCCGATGTAGGCGAAATAAATTCAACCGATATATAGCTACATCCCCTGAAGCTGGTCAAAAGGGAGCATCGTACTACAAAGATTGACATCGCCCGACGGCAAACTATCAACCACGTTCAACAGTGGAAAGTATAAACGCACTCTAAATTCACCGTATCTGAGTTATATTCAGAAGCTATTAAAACAATTAATAGAGATGCCTGAAAGCCTAAAAATAATGTGATTGTTGTCTCGAAAATTTCTTGATAAAATATGCTTGGGCAAAATAGAATTTGTTATTTTAAAATGTATCGTTACACATCTCTGTATAAAGGTTTAGTTTGTAATACCATTCGATGGTAAGGAGCAGCTGATGATTGATAAATTTAAGATTACCATTTTAAATAATAGTTTTCTATATCTTTGACCTCAATTATTAGTTTTCACCCTTGTTAAGCTTACGTATTTCAATTTATAAGTTTATTTATCAGCATAAAATTTGCATCCTTGATCACAAAAATGGTTAATGAGAAGTTCATTTACACAAACATGTCGTATTTAATTTTTCCGTAAATATGATATTAAATATAAGATGAATTTATATTGCCGTTTATACAAATGATTACAATCATTTGTCAATTTAAATATATTTTATTTACAAGTAATAACATGGATTCACCTTCTAAACATGAAGAATTACAAGACAAGATAAAGAATGATATACATAATATCTAAATGGAGCTACCTACACAATAGTATAATGGATACGACACAGTAGATAAATATTTATATCATTCTGGAGGGAGAACGATAGAAGACAGGTATGCCAGATGGACAAGCGTCGAAGCAAGGGCGAGGAGTGTGATACAACTAGTTTCTAAGATATTTCCGGTAATTTGGAAATTATCTTCGCCTTTCTCGCCCCTAAATTTATGCTGCATCTGACAGATTTACCACTTCTGGGAGGTGGCAATTGTGGAAATGTAGTGATGATGCACATAAATCGACAAGTTCTACAACGAATTCCAGAAAGCGGATCAACCTCACCGACTTAACCAATTATATTATATACGGCCGTTTTGGTTAGCAAGTCAAACAGGTTAAGTCGCTAGGATGGAAGAAGGCGAAACTGCCTATTATACAGGTAGCCGTCAAACTTCATGTTGATCTGTGATTTGGCTTCTTTTTTTAATGCGCCGCATGATCGACAGCTCAATTTCAAATCTATCAATGCAGTTGTATATATATATATATACATTATGATGGGTACCATTATACATTTGATCATTGGTTGGTATAAGAAAAAGAAAAAACTGGGAATGCGGTTCCTCATTTATTGCATGTGCGTGAAATAGAATTTGAGAGGGGAGAGGAATTCTAAATGTATCCCTGACCACACACAATTTTAAGAAACACACTTCCGCCGGCCCCGAGGAACAGATACAAAGGGGAGAAAGGTTTTTACTGATCAACAACCGAGGAAGTTGAATGTAAACCACCTAGTAATCAGATTTCAGTGTATCATATCGTTCCAGCATGGACTGAATAGACACTATTTTGCTGCCTACCTGATTTTTAGGCATTTCTTTTCACGTGGGAATCGGGAAGTTGTTTGGGTTCTCAAGAGAAAAACTCTGCGCCCTAAGTAACTCAAGATGGACCGTTTATTTATACAATTACTATAACACTCAGTAGCAAATGTTGTAATATTGAGATAGATATTTGAATACAGACAACATGTTTGCAGTTAAAGTAATAAAATAGTCAGCGCTCTGAGAATGTAGCGTTCAGTTTTTTATACCCTCTTCTTAAGGTAATAGAGATTTTTGCGAACCCTCTGTAACGTAGGGCATATTTAAATGATTTTCAGTCGTGAGTTTAAATAGTAATAAATTTAAATATTTGCTTTTTGGTAAAATACTTGTTCTAAGACGCTAAAAACAAATTTAAATGTATACATATATATTGTTGTATATGTACATATATGTGATATACTTGATGTATTATAAAAGTATAGTTATATCGTTGCTGTTGATTATCTACCATATCTTATCAAATTCCTGATCAAATACACAGACGAAAATCCTCATCTTAACAGAACTCTTACCTTTACATTTTTTATTTGACTAAACTTTTTATAAGCAAAGAAATACGATTCAATTACTTTCATTTAATAAAAAGTTTTATGTTGTCTTTGAAGGAAATTTGACAATTGATTTTGTAGCTTAAAGCAACTGGAAACAAATATAATCAAAACATTTTAAGGTTAATCAAGTTGTGTAAAAAATGTACCTTTTTAAATTTTTTTAAAGATATTCGAATTATTTTTGGTTCCAAAAACCCAAATTAAAGTTTTGGGTTTTTAGTGATATATTTTAACTGAAACATTATTTATTAAATACATATTTTCAAGACGCCATTCATGTAACAAAGTTTAATATCCCAGAATTGTAATCCTCTAAATATAGTTTATCTCGTTTCAGGGTCATAATCCTTCTAACAGCTGAGCCACCTTGAATTATGTTTAATTCTGTTTCATTTATTTGATTTTTTATAAAATAAGTTACTGTCTGAAAGCAAATTATACGAATACAACATAAAATGTGTAAAAGTTTTTTTATTGTATTATACCTACATTTATTCATCAATCAAATTCTCATTTATATTATATTTTTAAACTAATAATCCATGAAATGAAAATGTGACATATTTGTTAAACATAAGCGACTAATTGTAGATAATAGAAGTATCTGCATACTTGAGACATTACAAAATTACAAAATTACCAGATAATCTATTTGCTTATTTTGCATTTATTTATATTTTTTTACTCACTACACAGGGTGACCCAAGAAAAGTAACTAAACTGGGATATATCTTTAAGAAAGTGGACACATTTATCTGAAACTTTTTGCTAAGAAAGTAAGTATCTTTAAATTTTATATGAACATGACATAAGTATGAAAAAAATCGACACCTACTAACTAATATAATTATAATATCTCTAGATAGCAGACAATAGGTAGTAAATCCCGAATAAAATCTTAAGCTTCCCAATACGACGAATATTGTATAATTACACAAAACACTGTTGACTGGTCACTCGCCAATCCGTCGTTGATTAAGTACCGAGTTTTTGTCGACGGGTCGCAGCGCTTAAAATGTCAGCGACAAAATAAAAATCATTCGCAGTCCATTATCGACGACTATACTGGCCACCATCTACCAGAAGATTCCTTAATCGGGGTTTGCAGGCCAATATCGACGACTATACTGACCACTACCATCTACCATATACCAGAAGATCCCTTAATTGGGGTTTGCAGTCCAATATCGACGACTATACTGACCACTACCATCTACCATCTACCAGAAGATCCCTTAATTGGGGTTTGCAGTCCAATATCGACGACTATACTGACCACTACCATCTACCATCTACCA
>JAYRBW010061631.1:0-27675 GCA_036023295.1 Invenusta paracnida | reverse complement strand
ATTCTTAATGCAACACAATGCATCTATGCAGCATCATAAGCATAACTGATGACTGCTACTGTATTCTTAATGCAACACAATGCATCTATGCAGCATCATAAGCATAACTGATGACTGCTACTGTATTCTTAATGCAACATTGATTACTTTGAAACTCATGCATTGATGTTGCATGAATCACAGATATTTGGAAATTTTTTTACAGCATACTTGATGTTGCATTAAACTATTCTGGCTTAATGTTATTTGTTTCATGTCAATGTTTGACAAAATTATCCTAAATATTCATAGACTTGACAAGTGTGATAGAATAAGTAAGAATAATAATATAATATATATTATATTGAATTTAGTTTAACTTATTCATAAATTTAGGCATTTCTATAATAAATTATCAATGCTCATACAAAAATAATACTTTAGAAAACGTTAAATGCTTAATTTAACAGTCAAACTTTTATTAATATTTCATAATATAGAAAGTGACCACACTTGTGATAAATTGTGACAGAAAAATATCACATCCTTACATTAAAGTTGAATTTGGGTGGCATTATGGTTACACTCCTAATAGCTATAGCCATAATTTTGATATCTTATATTCATCATATTAGAACTATAATGAGTGCAAATATATTTGTAATAGACGAAAAAGATGTTAATAAAAGAGAAATTGTAATCTTGCAGAAATGCTGCTTTTGTGTTTAGATGATAACATTTTTCTAGATCAAAATAATCCCTTTGGTTATATAAAGTTTACACAAAGTGATTCAAATAGAATCCCTATGTTGCCTAATATTTTATAAATAAATATTAACTTAAACATTGTTGTATACTGTTGTTGAATTCATACCATTCATATATTTTACATACTAAATGTTGGAAAGTATTTAATCATTAACCAGTGGTATGCAGTTCGCAAAGGGTATGTACTGTTGACCAATAATTTTAATTGCAAAACAACACATTTTTAAATTTAACAACAATATACAGAGTGATCAAGTAGTCCATATGACAGTGGATCGATGTGTTTTTGCTGATAAAATGTCATTAATGTAGTTAATTAAATAATAATTCTAGATCTTTTAAATGTTAAAAACATATATTTTAAATTCTAATATATACATATATATCATATGTGACTGTTATAATACAGTTTAATTGAAGTAGTAGACTGTAACAGAATTAGACAAACTTACATAAATTATATTCACAGTTTGATTAACAGTGGATACAGTAAATTAGACAAACTGACATATAAATAGATATATATTATATATATCTTGTATCTAGATTAGGATACCACATCAAACTGGGGAATATATATCAGTTACAGGATATTAGGCTTCACAGTTTAACTGAAATTGGAGACTGTAATTATGTTAGACAAACTGACACTTCATTGATATTCATTCAAGTGTAATTGAAAGTGGGAAACTCTATAACTCAATAGCGGCCGAGGTTATATAGATTATCAAACAGTTGTTTAATTATAATAATATCTCATAACGATATTAATTTACGCACAAAAATATATGTTATAAATCAGAGCTGCTCTACGGTGCAACTTGTTATCAATGCTGAAAATTTAATTTTTTATTATATTAATTTTGTAAAAGAATGTCTATCATTTAAATATATTATTAATTGTGAAGGATAATTCATTAATATGCCTGGTGAGTCAGATATTAATTTTATATGACTAGACTTTTATAATAATTAATATATTATTAATTTACAAAGACGAAAAAATAATTAGAAATATTACTACTTTATAAAACTGATTAAAAGACTTCAACATATAATTTTAATATTATATATATGTATATAGGGATGTTGGCTTCTTCAATCAATTGATATAACGATTAATAACTACTATCAATACAAATTTGGTGAGTATCATTAAAACAATTATATTTAGTATGCAATTATAAATTAAAACCTATGTTATAAATTAATTTAGTCGAATTCATTGTTTCATAGTCAAATATGAAATAAGGGTTTGAGTAAATTAATATATAATACTACTCGATACGAATATTATATCCATACCTATAAATGATTTTTTTTTTTTGGATAAGCTGACATTTATAATATATTATTTATTTATGTAATAATAAGCCTGTGTTGTACCTAGATATTACTTTTAATCAATTTAAGTTATTTTTACAATAAATTATAAATACGATCCAACAGTGTCACTCAGATACTTATTTATTTTATTAAAAAGATTAAATTAATCTTATATTTTAAAGAAATTTATTAAAATATAGACTACATTTTAATATTTTGATATAAAAATTAAAATATCACTCACGCCAATGAAATTACAAGGTATATGATTTAAATAATATTCTGTCAATTGACATAAAGGTTGCATCCCTATCTATATGCTGCTGATTATAATATATTATTTAATTTATGTAAAATTTATGATCGCATAAAGAGAATTCTTTTAAACTAGGTAATCTATTTTTTACAATAAATAATTAATACGATTCAACAATAATGGACCAGATGTGAATACATAATTACCTTATTAAAAAAGATTGGATTAATCTTATATTTTAAAGATTCTAATATTAAAATATAGAATACATTTAATCAATTGACATAAAGGTTGCATCCCTATCTACTATGATTTTACAAGGTAAGAGATATCATTATATATATAATAAATATATAAAATAATTTAATTAAACTTACATTATATTCGAAAACCAATAAGTTATTGATTAGTATAAATTCCGGTTAATAAAATTCAAACAAGATAAGGTAGATAACATTAATTGAACAATAACATCAATAATGTAGTGCACATTTGATTGAAAATCAATAAATATATAGTCACATATCTAGAAAAATGTAATTCATCATAACTACTAGTCTGCTATATATACCTTATATTTGTAATAATAAAATCCATCGAATCAAATCAGTTTCGTTTTTAGAAAGCTTTTCCAGAGATTTAGGTGTATACCTATATGACATCAGGAAATTTTCAGAGGCAGCACAAACTATACTACTAGTTTTAATATTAAAAAACATAGTTCGCTCAAGTGAAATATATTTTTAAAGAGCTAACACATTTTACGCTCATTTCAATTCTTTTATGATATGAGCTAACACACTTTTTGCCATTTTGGCTAATAATATATATATTATTATAAAGTAATAGTCACTTGTTAGATGAATAATAAGATACCACAATTAAATGTGAAACGTTTATTATTAAGATTCAAGCTAACTGATAAACATTGACTAGCAATTTTTAAGCTATAAAATCTTTTAAATTGTTCTCTCTAATTTGCAACCTTTTATTCTTTTATAAAGCATTTTATTATAATTATATTTTACTAGAAAGTCGATAACAACAATTGTAATATGTTTAAATTTAATAGTTATGAACAAAAATTTACTTCCATTATATTTTATTTCAATTTCTATATCTAGTACATGTTTTTCTGTTTATATTATATGCATTTTACTTTAAGCTATGCAAATATTTTTCAAAGTTAAAAATAATTTAACTTATTTCTTTCTTAAATATCCTAATTCTGCATGAGTATTCAAAGAATATGTGCATGTACAAATATCTATTTGTCAATAGCAAGCTAACATATCTTCATATACGTGAAACAAGCAGATTATATATTACATTTCAGTCAGTTTTAAATTATGTATTGTTTGTTCAACACTCGTAAACATGTACTTGAATAATGAGCTCAGTCAAGGTAAGGTATTAATACGTTATTAACCTCGAATTTGCCTGAAAATAACTGACTTCTTAAATTATTTAAGAGAACATCCGCATGGATAGCTCACAACACATTTATAAAAACGAAATTATACTTTCTCACACGGTAACCAATGTTTTTTATACGCACATCTCCTACGCACAGAAATAGACATACACATGTGTAAATATGCATTAATTGTTATCAAAAAATACTCCACGAGATATGGATGCTTTCCTAATCAAGTTTATTCTATATGCAATACAATTCTATTACTAAATAGCATAAAAAAGTAACCAAACATGGGTAGTCCATTTAAGTGTAGGCTTTATTAAAATGCTGTATTTTTGCCAATAAATACGACATACATATGATAGACAACTATCAGTTTAAAACGATAAATGCGGTGCTAAGACATTCAAATAGGTCGAAATTTAATAGAAACATTTTGTTCTTAGTAGCATAAGAATCAATGCATGTTTTTAGATAGTTAATATTTACTATTCCATAAGTACAATTAGAATTTATTTTAGTAACACATTAGATATAGAACAATTCAAATTCTATTTTGATTTGTTTGTAATACTATCTAATACTGGTTTTCATTTTAAAAGTTATTACTTATTAAATCTACCTCGCTAAATTTATTAAACTATGTTTAAAAAATATTTATTGTTCTAAAATCCTATATTTAATTGTTTAAATATATTATTTGTAACATAACAAACTATATATCTTAATAATTAATTTAAAATATAAATGTGACATACATTATACATATTTTTTAAAGTAATTGTATGTTTTTCATTTTCTGTAATATTTATTCAGCTTTTCATCCACTGTTTTAAAATTCTGAGGGTAACTATATTGTTAGTAGAGTTATTTATCATAGTATAATATTAATTAAACATTATTCACATAATACAACACAATATAATATTTCTTCACATTTAAATATTGATATATCTATTAATGTGTTTTCATTCTTTCAGATAGTTCAATGACTTATATAATTCCCTTCAGAAAATATTAATTTAATCGCAGCGACTAAACAAGTTTATTACGATGTGTGCCACACAAAAAGATAACCAACATTTTATTACTAAAATTGAAGAAATGTTTTTGTTTTACTATTTCATTATTTTTCTGAAATTAAAACCGTTAAATATCGCTTTATTACTATAATATATATCTTCTAATATACTGTATTAGGAGCTTCCAACTGTTAAGAGATAAAATGCCTCTATCCAGACAGTTCATTTTAATTCGTTGACTTCTTCAAACCTGTGAATCTAAGTACATATATATATATGTATATATACAAGAAAATGAAAAGGGCAATCATCATTTTTATAAGCATCAGAGCCCATTCTTAAAAATATAACAACCAAAAAGGAAGTAAGATGGCGGCTTAAAATTATCACAGAAGTATCCTCCGTAATCAATTTCCGAAACTGAAACATTCCCTGAAGCAAAATATTACATATTTCCGCTCATTTCTTATTGTATGATTTAATAATCCACATAATTTTCCACGTTACTAAACATAAAAGCTACATATATATATATCGATCTTCATAACGATTATCTACAAATATTTTATGTCCTGTGGAGGGTTCTTAATGACATTCAATCAATAGATATTATATTCTTCCGTAAATGAATTGTTTAAATTTTTGTTTTCCAAACCTCCCTTAAGATTATTAACATGTATTTGAATTCAATACAAAGTGATGTTTAGTCAGGACATTATGTTTCTCCTATGACTTTCACTTGAGTTAACAATAACCTGAGTCATTAATAGGAAACATATGATGTCGGGGCTAAACATCACTCGGTTTTATTAATAATTGTTCTAAAATAGTTCGTGTGATACGGACTTTGGCTAGATAAAGTATTCCTTGCCAATCAACCAAGCTCCAGTGGTTAAGTCTTATGATAGTGAGTGCCCCTGTTCGAAACTCTTGTCATTGATTATCGATTAGTTCCATAAGGATAAAAATACATCTGACGTTTGTGTATTTGGCGGTTAGCAAAGCATTTAATTATGAATGTGTTCTCATTTTGCATAATTTTGGATTACTTAAGCAATCTAAAAAATCCTACAATTAATAGAACTTTGTAAATATAGTTAAGTAGTTATAAGTAATGCATTAATTAATTAATTGCATATTAATTGCATAATTAATTATTTTAATTTAAATAATTTAAACTTTATTACACATGAACTTACAAATTTATGGAAATATGCATTATTTATTGCTGCTTTTATGTTATTCATTTAATTGATGTGTGTTTTTTTTAATAGATATTGTATAAGCATGTGGTCTTAAAAATTGTGGCTTTTAAATTGGTTGTAAAATTAGTTATTTAAAAATTCTGAACAAATTAATAAAAACAATAACCTTAAAATTACATTACAATTGCATTACAATTAATTTTTTTACTCTGAGAATGAATATAGGTATATAAAAATCTTTCCTGTGGCACATTTTTAATATAGTTTACACATAGTTTAATATATATTAAATCGTTTAACTTTTATATATTTATTTCAATATTTAGACTTTAATGATTGACTTGACACTATATGTACCCATACATTGCTAAACAACAAACAATCTATTTTTCGTTCCTTTAGGTAAAATAATTTCAATAATTGATATATTTCTTCTTTCAGCTAATAATGCAAGATACAATTGGAATATATAAATGTAATACATATTACAAATCGTTTTAGGGGTAAATGTACAGAAACGGATATTTTTTGCACTAGCATTTTAAACAAATTTACAAAGATTTGTAATATATAATAAATCTATGTACATTTTTTTATTAATAGTTTGTTGTAAGTGTCACATATTTATAATAGTTCTAATAATAGCTTGTGTATGCATTGTTCATTAATTAAAGCTTAGTTTGAACATTTATTGTGTAAAACATTTTTTTTGAATATGGTCAGTCAATATTTATTAGTATTATAGGTACTCATGTAACATAGTATCTATATTTATGAAATTTGAATAAGCAAAACTATCTAGTTCTGTAACAAAAATCGTGAATAATAAAACATTTTTCTACATCAAGATATACTTAAAATATTTATATTTACTATTGCAAATTGTTTTAGAGTTAAATATTTGTCAATCGAAATGTATATTTTAAGCAATGTCATTTTTTAAAAGATAAATCTGTGTAGATTTGTTTATGACTAGCTATTTTAAGTGTCACGTATTTATATTTGTCTTACGATAGCTTGTGAATGGATTGTTCAATAATAATTAGAGCTTAGTTTTAACGTTTAATGAGAAAAAAAGAAGTAAAGACTCACAGTGAAAAAGTAATAATTATAATGTGAGACGTTTCTGTTAGTCACCACTAACCATTAATTATCAATTAGGTCAAAGGAGTACAGGACTGCACACATACATGTATAGAACAAAATTAACCTGTTTACCGTATTCCTTGAAAAACTGTAAAATAATATTTACATAAAGAAAACGAGTCAGGATTTTCCCACTCGTTTAAAAGAAATAAAGCCACTTTTAAATTATAATAAAATTAATAATGCCCTTTTTAACCACTCGATTTCTATTGGCCACACAATCGATTTATCCATTTTCAATCTTATTTATAATTGTAACTAAAAATGTTAAAGTTTGGTATATCGTTGAAGCAGCTCTTATTAAATTTAACAATAATAATACCATTGATCACAACGCCAGACTTTTTAATATTAATATTTCGACAGATAAATTAATGCCATCAAGCCCTCTTCTTCGTATCCTACTTAATATTCAATTTGTACTGATTTATTGTTTTTGGTGACTATTTTCAGGATTATCTTTTATTGTGACTTTATAATGTTAGATGTATTATGATTTATTAGTAATTTTATATTTTGCAATATTTTTTAAACTTTTATGTTATTATTTATATTATTATTTATTATATACACTCCTAACGTTAATTGTATTTGTATATATATTATAGTCATGTAGCCGTTGTCTCCTTGCCTGATTGATAATTTTTAGTTGTGACTAACCGAACATAACAATTATTACTATTTGACTGCGGATTTTTCCTTCTCTTTATGATAAACACTGATATCAGTGTTTTTAGAATTTAATTTAATTTAATGGGTAAAATATTCTTTGTTGAATATGGTCGGTTAATATATTTTTATTATCAGATCATATAGTACTTAATACCAAAAGTTGAAACCGTTTTTGTTAATAATATCTTTTAATAAATTATTTACAGTACTATTATGTCTCATATGTGTGATTCAATTATGACCATGGACCCATGGTTATGTCAAAAACCTATTATCACGAATTTGCAAATTGTAATATTTTTTAAAGATTTACAATTTCCATGAACTATATTTTAATGAATTAATTTGCTCTCATGGAATCGTTTTAATATTAATTTTATCTGTAGCATGGTGTGTAAAATAAATAAAGCGTGAATCCTATACACTGCATAAATTATTAATAAAAATGTAATTAATTAAGCATTTTATTTCACTATAAAACCGTCTAATCTTTGCCCTAAGCAGCTTATTGATTTATTTATTCGAAATTAAATTGATAGAATTCTTTTAATCGTAACACATAACATAAATATTGAATAAACTGCAAATTCAACTTGATGAGATATATTTACTCAATAAGCCAACTTTTTTCGATAGTTTATATAATTTGCACACTTCAAGAAATGAATAGACTGCTGAAATGGTTACTGTTAGAACATAATACGAGTAAGCATACTTTATACACATAAGTCAGGAAACCTAATTCTATTATCTTATAGTTTAAAACTCGTATTGTGATAACAACTGACGAGCCTAGTTGGAACACTTCTTATAATTGAAATTGATATACTTTATAGTTATTGATATGATCAAAAATTGATTTTATTAGTAAATAAACAAATTAAAAGTTTATACAGTAAACATTCTACAAAAACGTAATTAAATGAATTATACCTTTACATGTTTTGAAAGTTAGTTACACTTTATAAACGTAAGCCCACAAATTTTAGCTTAAATTCTATTTTACGCAGGTTATTGTAGTTAATCAATTTGAAGGTTTCACATACAAAATCACACAAATTGGATCATACTCTATATGTCTATTATTCTATTGAAACCTCCCACACATCGGATTATGCTACACATGACTATTATTCTATTGAAACTTCCCACACATCAGATCATGTTCCACATAGCTATTATTATATTGAAACCTCCCACACATTGGATCATACTGCACATGTCTATTATTATATTGAAACCTCCCACACATCGGATCATGCTGCACATGTCTATTATTCTATTGAAACCTTCCACACATTAGATCATGCTGCACATGTCTATTATTCTATTGAAACCTCCCACACATTGGATCATGCTGCACATGTCTATTATTCTATTGAAACCTCCCACACATTGGATAATGCTGCACATGTCTATTATTCTATTGAAACCTCCCACACATTGGATTATGCTGCACATGTCTATTATTCTATTGAAACCTCCCACACATTGGATCATGCTGAACATGTCTATTATTCTATTGAAACCTTCCACACATTGGATCATGCTGCACATGTCTATTATTCTATTGAAACCTCCCACACATTGGATCATACTGCACATGTCTATTATTCTATTGAAACCTCCCACACATCGGATAATGCTGCACATGTCTATTATTATATTGAAACCTCCCACACATTGGATCATGCTGCACATGTCTATTATTATTTTGAAACTTTCAACACATTGGATCATGCGGCACATGTCTATTATTCTATTGAAACCTCCCACACATTGGATCATGCCGCACATGACTATTATTCTATTGAAACTTCCCACACATCGGATCATGCTGCACATGTCTATTATTATATTGAAACCTTCAACACATTGGATCATGCTGCACATGTCTATTATTATTTTGAAACCTTCAACACATTGGATCATGATACACATGTCTATTATTCTATTGAAACTTCCCACACATCGGATCATGTTCCACATAGCTATTTTTCTATTGAAACCTCCCACACATATTATGTATATATAATATGTATGTAATATAATATTACATGTATGTAATACACACATTATCACAAATTACCGTAAATAACGTAGTGTTACTTAAATACGCTGCACCTAGCATAATATAATTCCATATCTCTGTATAATACGATAAATATTATTCAGTGTAAATGACTGTTTTAAAAATGCTATGTCACGTGTGCCTATTTTAATCAAACAAATATTTAATGTATAAATTATGCATATTATTTAATATTACTTAATAGGTTATATTTGTTTCGCTTCTCTAAAAATAATGGACGGCTCAGATTAGTTTTTACATTTTGCTGTGGAGTTTATCTAAAACATAATTAAATTGTGACTGCATGGATATACCTTTACAATTACATAAAATCAAATGCTACATTAAATAGTCTATTAATAATGTATTCAGCAAAAAATTGTGATATTAATATAAGTGAAAAATGACAAAAAAGTGTGTTAGCTCAACCCATAAAAGTAATGAAATATCCGTTAAATATATTAGTTTTTTAGTTATTAATATTGGACTTGAGCTAACTACGTTTTTCTATTATTAAGAACATTATTACGTATATTCATGCCATTATAATACGTTTATGTCTTATATTAATAGAAATATCAAAATTTAAATCGATGAATACATAAAACACATCAAATAGAATTAAGTTATACAATTTAAATATTCTAGACAAAATTATTTTAGTATGATAGTTTTTTTTTAAGTATTAAGCTCAAGTCCAATATTAAGACTAAAGAGCTAACACATTTAACGGATATTTCATTTCTTTTATGGGTTAAGCTAACACACTTTTTGCCATTTTTGGCTTAATATATTAATTTATTTGAATCTCCTGAATATCGACTTCAGTGGTAATAAATAGTTTGTTAGCTTGTATCACTACTGGTTGAGATGCTGAACGGCAGGCTCCCGTTAAAACGTTTAGATTTGACTGATAGTAAGGTGATAAATAGTTCCTTCAAATTCTAAATTGACAGTTTAGTCAGTATTAATTAATATATCGCATGCCTGTGGCACACATTAAAGTATCTGATCCGATATCTTATTTTATTTTCTCAGAACAAATGCTGCTATTTCTGGCGGGCTACGTCTCCTCTATTCTACTTATAACTCTGTTGTCTGTATTGGTTACGGAAACTCACATATCATCCAAATTGAGACCATGCGCTACAGGACGCTCTCCTGTCAGCAGGAGTTCATTGATGCGGGGTCCAGAGAGAACACGTTTGGCAAACCTGTCGTGAGGTAGAGAAAAATAGTTAGTTGTTATTCCCCCCTACATTATCGACAATTTGATTTAAAAACTTAAGTAATCTAAAGTTTGAAGAATTCTTTGGTGTCTACGTGATGGAACTAGGTATATGGGAATTGAATCGAACATACAACTATGAAGTAAGATAAGCATATCACAAATTTATTTTATTTAACTGATTTAAAAAAGGCATTATAATATTTAGTTTTTTTTTTAATAAAATTTTGATATAATATATTAATATATATTGATAAAATATTCATCTTTAAATACGCGAATCTATATAAATTTATATTTTCCGAATACCATTTTGCGTAATATTTTAAAATTGTATATATGTATATAAATTATATATGTATTTCATATATATATATATATATATTTATATAATTAACTTGAAACCTTTTAATGTAATTGAACCTTATCATGTTATTTTGACGTCATGTATGAACATCATATACCCATGTAATTAAATTTGGCGATGATTATAAAGAGAAAAATCGTTGTTGTCCCACCTGTATTGATCTATACTTCGAGACTGAGAGGTGGAAATGAGCCCAAGGATTGTGACAATCATGAGAAGAAACAATTTTGACATCATATCTCTTGTTTCGAATTGTTTCAGCCCTTCAAAATGGATGGAAACACAAATGGACACATTATCGTTCGCAGCTAGCTCTTTTGTATATATATATATATATATATTTGGCAAATTAGTATGTATCGAATTAAAAGTATGTACATGCCATAATATCAAAAGAATGCTTTACTAAAAGAGGGATTTTGAATCAATTAAATTATTAATATATACAATGTTTGTAAAAATGCAGATAGGTATAAACTATTTACCACAATAATGTAATGCAATCATCAAAATTAATAATATTTTCATTAAATAAATTAAATATATAAATACAGGTATATAAATATACCTAATTAAGCAACATATTGATAATTATATCATACTGAATGCATAGTAAATTAAAAACAGTTTTATTCATTAGTATTTTTACCTGTATTTTATTTAGATATCGTGATTTTGTCGCGCAATCTGCATTATTATTTACAATATAATACTGTATATTTATATTTCACATAGTACAGGGTGTGTCATAAGTTTCTACTAGTTGGAGAATGAACAAAAAAACTGAATTACTAAGATAATATTTCATGTTAAAAACAAAATATTTGATACAACAAATTTATAAAAACAAAAATTGTGATTTGGATAAGTATTCTTAATATTTGTTATATGGATCAACTACAACACTCAATATCAACTTAGTAGCCATGATGCTTGATACGCAGATGCATTCGACGAAAGGTACGTTCATTGATTGATACCAGTAGATTTTTGGGAAAACGATTGAATTCTGTGGTGATTGCATCGTTCAATTCAGCTACGTTACAAACTTTTTTGTGTGCACTTATTTTGGCTTTCAATATGCCCCAGAGAGCATTGTCACGTCACAGAACGTTTGGTTGGGACTATGTACTACCAAGGTGTCGATTCAAATTGGACAAATCCATCGATCTTGAAAAGTTTCATTAAGAAAGTCCCTTGTAGCATGAGTCGTGTGGGCAGCCATCTTGTTGAAAATGAGATAAAAGAAGATACTCTTATCTTCTAGAGCAGGGACGATTTGTGTACGAAGCATGTCAATATATTTTTCTGATGTAGTACCCTCCATAGAAGAAAAATGGACCTATCAGATGCTTTACTGACATTTGGACGCCAACTCCGACCTAAATCAAACATGTTGCCATTTTGGAAAAGTTTTTCTTCCAAAATCTTGATCACTCTTGCATATTGAGTTTCTCCTTGAAAGTGTTATCTCAATTTACTCTTCAAATTCTTCACTGCTGCAACACCTTTATCACACTAATAATACCAACAAGCTGCTAAATCCTGTATTCTACTGAATAATCGCTGCTGTCTGCCCCTTCTTTATGTAAATTACTATGAATTATTTTATCTGAAATAATTAGTTTTATAAATCATTCAAAGCATTCATTTGAAATAAATAAGTGTATAGAAAATGAGTGTGATATTGACGATATACAGTTAAATGTGTTTTTCCAGTGTTTCTATTCATAGCCAACTCGTAGGAATTTTTGACACACCCTATACTACATATATCGTTGTTGGTATGCAATTATTGCGAATGTTATCGTTTTTATCTGTGTAATAATTGCGAATATAGAAATTGTCTACTTTTCAGGAAAGACAAAAAAATATATTTTCTAATAATATACTTATCTTGTTTAATTTATTTTTATACATAATATTGCCTAAATGTATACCAATATATTTATATTTTTTAAATTAAATTGTTTAATTTGACGATATTGGAGATTTTACTATAGTGGAAATTTTTGCTCAGAAATTTCATTATGCAAAAATTGCAAATGTTAATTTAATGCACAGAAATTTCATTTATCTACTTTTAAAATAACAAAAAGTAAGTATGCTTAAATTTAATTGTTTTTTAAGAAATTATATTACATCATATTATGCAAAACATTATAATTTTTATTATAAATATATTTAAAACAAAAATTATGAAAAAATTGAAGAATGTAATAAAAAAAAAATTGTTTATTTTAGTAAATATATGTATATAGATTGTTTTTTTCCGGTCTATTCGACAAATAAAAACTGTAATTTGCCAACTGAATAATTGAATGCAGCCTATATCAATTAATTGTTCAGAGGTACTTCACTGTTTATGTCTAGTTAGTTAATTAATGAATCTTTGATGCATAGGTATATTAATGTTTACGTTAGAAAATAGTTGTCAAATTTAGGTAAGAAACTAAGTTGATTTTTAAATACATTTCAAAAAGGAATTCACTACATTACAAAAAATTATGTAATAAATTATGTTAAAATATTTTGAGATAGATAAAATACCGTTTGAGGATTTGGTTCTTCATTTCTTTAATAATTAAGCAAAATTTCAAGAAATTTGTTTATAGAAGTTTAATATTAATTTTGAAATATAAGCACAAGTCATTTATAATTTTATAATTAAAGTATCTTCTATGAATGTAGATATAAATATTTATAACATATTTTAGACACACTTTTTCTGCTTACATACTGAATGAGTAATTTACAATTAATTTATAGAATTGTTTTTTTTTTGTATATACTGGAAATTTAATTCATTCAGTTACTTTTATATACGCTGGAATATAATTTACTATATATTATGTTTCAATAATATTAACATTGATATCGTTTATTGTTTATGCAGATAAACAAGCCATATTGTTAAATATCCGAACTGTTAAAACTCAAATAATAAGCAAAAAGTTCTTTTCGTTTAAGTAGACAGGAAAAATTTACTCATAATTGCTTAAAATTCACAACATTTCTGTTATACCAATAGCAGCCTATTCAAAAACTGAATTTTACTGTCACAGTTCCTAGAGAATATTACTATTTGAACTCGATCATGTTTTGAGTAGATGTGCTAGAATCATGAAGAATAGTTTTTTAAATATCCTTATTACTTATTCTCTATGTTAAGGCGGAAGGAGGAAAAAAGAAAACTCAGAAACTTCTATTTTTAGTATTCTTATGTTGCTCTCATACCATGTTGTAATTAGCCTATTTCTAAATCGGATACCGTTTTATTTATTTATTATAGTTCATAACTGTATTGTAATGATTGTTTTTAAGTGATATGATATTATATTCTTTGTAAAGACCTTATATAATGTGTTCGTTAAAAAAGATTAAAATTTATACGCAAATATCTTTTATAACCTAATTCCTTATTTTTATTATAAAATAATCTATCTTTTTTATATTCAATTACTTCTCAAGTATCAATTTATTTGAATAATTGACTAATTTCTCTCGATGAATATTTTAGTTACATTTTGCCAAGTTTATTTAAATATTTATATTTTATTGATTAATTGTTATTTGTATTATTTTTATAATATATTTTTATGTATTAAGAAAGAACTCTAATTTATTTAATAATATTAGTACCAATATAATGTAAAAAAATTGTTTGTTACTTGTCGCCAATTCTGCATACCAAAACATTAATAAATTAGCGTACATAAAATTTGTTTAAAATGTACAAATTTAATAATTTCTTTTAACTATTTAAAAATAGTAATTCATTGTTATCATATAATTATAATTAAATTGAAGTAATATGTTATTATAAGATAAAAGTATATTATTTACAAATGTAACTCGTAAGTGTCAATAATTATTGTGCTTTTCTGAAAACTTTCTAAACAATGTCCCTATTTTTTTAGAATTCTTGGAGCTAGTCATGAGCTTCACATTAAATTTAACACTCTCAATTATTTACTTGCAAATATTGCCACACTCCTTCATATCCACCACCATTGAATTAATATTTTACATTATTACGACAAGCTGTAGACTTAAATTGGGGATTGTTCAGTGTTTAGCATATCTATCCATACCACTATACTAGGACCAATTCCGACAAGAACTCTTTGATGATACTTCGTCTCTTAAAAACATCATATTGCAGTTAATATCTTTCAGCTGTCTAAAAACGTGTTAACATTGTCTAACAATATTTATTAGCATCCTTTTCTATTAATACTTAAAAATTTGTCTTAAACTTGTATGTAGTACAACTCTCATTATTCTTAGTTAGCCGCTTAGCTTCAAAATGTGTCGTTTTGAAATATATTAGTGAAAAAACTGATACATATGTATAACTTAAAAGTTAAAATAAGTGTATTAAATGGTTTAAAAACCGAAGTTATTATATTCATGCATATATAAATATAACAATTAGTCTTGAACTATGACAATTATTAATTTTCATAATTTTAGTATATGTTTTTATGATTTTATACAAGTATATATCAACCTATAAATATTCCACTAAGCAACTATACACAAATACAAATCAACTAACATTCAGTATGATTTTGAATTACAGTCAAAATAAATCTAATAATGCAAATCTTTCAACCATTTTGGTCAATATTAATGTTCTTGGTATTCCTAACAGTTTGGTTTAAAAATCAAATTTATAGTTATATAAACATGTTAGGTTATCATTGGTTACTTTTAGTATTTTTATACGATGTAAAATAACAGGATTTTTATGCTAGTAAATTTGTAAAAATATAAAAGTTGCATAAGTTTTATATTTCACATATAAACTGTATAATTACATATATTAATTAATAATTATATTGAAACAGAGATAATGTCTAGTGTGTCATTTTATCAGGTATTATATACTACAAAGATATTCTCCAGAAAAATGTAATTATTTTTTACAATTTTATTAATATCAGTTGCATTACATTAGTATATACTTGTATAACAATTATTAACAGTATATTAAAGTTTGTATAACATAGTTTATATAGCAACATTGTTCAGTGTGACCTCCGCACGAGCTTCCGTCACAGCTACCAAGCGAGCTGGAAAAGATAATAGTAAGCATTCAAACAAATTGTTTTCATTCTCAAAGTTTCTGAGTACATCGCGAAGAACATTTACCATATTTACCGTCATGCTGATCGTTGAAGAGTAGATTTGACTCTGTTTTTAACAATTATACTCAAATCCTCATATGGATTGAATTCCGGAGAATTACCCGGCCTTTGACTACTATCGAAAAAGGTAATGTTCAAATCTTTAAAAAATTTCAACGTTGCAGAGCTTTGAAACATTATCTTTGACTTTATCATGGAGTAGGTTACTTATGCAAGGTCTAGCATATTTTCTTCTTTTTTAAAGAAAGAAATAAAGGATTGGGGACGAAAAAATATTCATCAATCCAAGTTTGTTCATCCTCTTTTACCAAAAACGTTATCTTTTTTTCTGAAAGGCAAATCAATATTCAATGGCAATGCAAACTAGGTAGGCTGTCATCTGGCGATATCGCTCGTGTTCTTCGATGTCATCAATCGAAGTTGCCCAAACTCTGTCAGTTTTATAGTTGGTTTCTGATTTATACGTAAACGAGGAATTCATCCCTGCACACAACATGCACAAAGTCATAAGCATCCCATTGTCTCAGATACTCATAAAACCAAAGGCAGTTTTCCCGTTATTGAGGTGTATTTTGGGATTTATTAATACATGAAATGGCTTCATTTTAATGAATGCATTTAGCACTAAGCTGCAGTCCGGCAAGAATGACATGGACCATCTTTACGAACTGTCGCAGTTTGTCTGTTAATCTCCAACTACTTTTTTTGCCTGAACTTAATCTAATAATCCTCTTTTCGTGTTATGTATAGCCAAGGATCGCCGTTCAAGTTTAGCTTAACAAATGTTTCGCTTGACCCAATTATTACACTTACTAACTCTCTTGTGCTAGAATTGGCTCCAGCATCTTTAGCTTGTTTAATTAAACATAATCGCTCTAATTGGTCAATACATTTTAGTTTTCTGTGATGGTTACGGAATTATTTGAAAGTCAGAAGGAAATATCTCATGATTTAATAGATTTATACTTTTACCATGCAACAAAGAAAATAATTATTTTATATTATTAAAAACGATTGATTTTATCTATATTGAAAATAGAAAATAGATCCGCTAAAATTAATATCATTGATAAGGATTAATTAAAATGATGCCTTTGATGTATTTATAATTTTGAAAATGTTATCACTAAAAGCATTATTATATAATTTTTTGAATTTTCAATAATTTCCAATTATAAGATTATATTTATTTAAAGAGGAAAATTCGTTTTAATAAAAAAGTTTTACGAATATTAAAGATTTAAAAATAAAATGATAATTACATCTTAATCTATATTTAATTATAATAAATACTGTGCTTTTCCATTGTGATATTTAAATCGTGTTATGACATGCTTGTTTGTTTTTTTATATTCTTTAATATTTAAGGCAAAATTTAAGGCTAGGTATCTAATTCCGTATGAGGAGTGGTTATGCGCTCTAAGGATAAATATTTTAATATTAAGATATTTAATTAATTCGGTTATAATTAATTTCTTCATTTCAACGAGCAAATTGATGCAACATTGTTGATATATGTCTATTTAAAAATGTATCAAAATGTTTAGCTAATAATTAATTATATTTTCATACGAAAACCCCTGATACATCACTTAAACTTTATTCCAAAGTTGATATAAAAACATTAAATGATTTACATCAATTAAATTAATTTCCTAAACACGTTGTTGAGTTAATTGACTTTTTTTTATATTACATAAACAAGTTGCCAATTATAAAAAATAGTTAACCAAACACTAGTATAACGTTATACTATTTAAAAATATATAATATTTTTATTTGTATAAAATTATACTATAGAAAGTAAGTTAATTTAAAATATCATCAGAAGGACTCCAAGCGTATAAATTGAGTTCTCATATTTCTTATTTCTTATTTATTCTGAATTTAGTTGTTTAAAATAGTTAACAAAATATCTACTATCATTGGAGATATGTCGATTTTTAGAGTGTACTTCAATAAAAATAATAAGAATATAATTACATACGTTTTAAATTAGTAACTTAATAATAGAATTGTATAAACTCTGAAATATAAAGTATACATAACAGTTATATAAAATAAATAGATAAAATCCTTATATATTTTGAAATGTTCCATTACTTGTGACATCTTTCGAAGTTACAGTTAAGAATACATAATTTAGCAATCTTTCCAAAAATGTCATGTCTCTACAATCAAATGAGGTAATTAAATGGACTTTGTGAAAGCTATGGTGACATTTTGCATTGGAAAGTAAGTATTATATAAGCATAGAAAATATATTGTATCTATTTTTATGATTGATCCTACAGAGGAAAATATATCTATTTGATTGTCAACCTTAAGTATATTTTTGTGTATACATTATAAATCTAATTCAAACAAATTGTAATATTTGTCACGAACTATTGTTTCTCCGGGGAAGATATTTGCGCAACACAAACAAACAAATTAACGGTATATGGCGGTCGCTTTCATTTTTATTGTAATTCCTTAGCACATTTTATATGATTCTTGAGGCAAATATGGATTTTGACTTCATTAAAATGAAATTTGCAACATTGTACACATTCATATTTTGTACTATTGTATGTTATGAATGTTATGTATGAAACTTTCAAATAAACAAAGTTTAGAGACAAAAAAATGAAAAATAATTTGACAAGTTGACAATTTGAAGAATAATTAAAATATGTATCAAGCATATATTTTATACATATGCATCTGTAGGAATGATTATGTTGATATCAAATAAGAAAATATACGTGGACGATAATGATAAATAATAATTTTGCTTCAAAAATGGATTTTTGAAATAAATATGATATTTTTATTAATTATGAATGATTTTGAATTGTAATTATTTATGTCATCAATAAGTTTTTTCTAATAAATTGTTATGGAATTTTTTATATATAAAGTTATATTATATATATATAATGCAATGTAATGTAACTCACGAGTAAAACATATTTTTAGCTAAGGTTATCAAATAGTAATGAACTTCGTAATTAATCTTTGAAATAACCATAACAATGTTATTTGAACATAAACACTAATATTATCAATTTTCGCAAAAATTCAATTTGAATAATATTGTTATACTTATAATATTAAATATAAACTAAATTATAAATTTCAATTAATAACGGTTAAAATATTAATTTAATTTTAAAGACTGAAACCTATTTCATATTTATATCAACTTGGAAATGTATTAATATATGTAATATTTATTTGAGAATATACAAATGCAGAAAGATAACATTAAAAAGGAATTGCCTTTCAAAGTTATACATATATAAATGTACGATTATTGATTGAAAAATTGTTAAATCAGACAGTAAACCGTTATCTGATAAATAATTTCGGAAGTTCCATTTAGAAACAAATGATTTTTTTAATAAAGAACCCCTGCGTCCTTGTTTAATTTTATTTTCTGTAAAGAAATCATAAGTAAATACTTTAGTTATATATAAGAAGAAGATTATTTTCTATACAATGCATATATCAGTTTTAATATTATATACATATAAATTTTCTTATAAAGTAATCTTTGTATATATTATTGATCGAATAAACTAATTCATTCTAAATGATTAGAATAACAGTTGCATTTAGTGATATATAGTTTTGTTCGTAATAATTATAGTCATGAAATATAATTTTCTAATTAGTAAATGTTAAACTAAATATTATGCTATATTTTGTTCATTTTGAAAATTTAATTTCAGTGTAAAGTCACATATTATATAAAATGTTAAAAATCAAATATAAATATCAACCTTTTAATGATATAAAAATATGAACACGTATAATATTATTCCAATACTATTTATATATTGCTTTATTTTGCATGCTATATATTCTTTTGTTACCATATTTATTTAATTTTATATACGTTCTCATATTATGTAAGCTTTAAGTAGATTCTTCTTTTTAAAACTCAAAACAATTATATTTAAAATATATTGTCAATCTCCAATAATATTGTAATGAATTGCTCAACTGATGAAATAAATAAACTTTTATCAATATTTAAAATGAATAAAAAATCAGCACAAAAAAAAATAAAGATGAAACGTCATATTTTTTAAATTACATAATAAAAGCTATTTAAGAGTTCCCACGAAAACAATAATTAAGAAGGAAGCTGAAGATATAAGCGGGAATTTAATTATTTAATAAAATTAATAAACATCTCGCGATATGGCAATTAAGAGAGAAGAAGCCAGTATCTGAATCAAGAACATGATTGGAATTAAGAACTAATTTCCTTTATTAAATCTTCTCTTAAATCTTTAGCTTACCCAGACCATATCCTGGACCAAGCTTTTCTTTTCGCTAGAAAATCGTTTTATGTTCACCCCGGCCCGTTCCTTTGATCTCTCCTACTAACTTTTATCTGTTCCCTTCGTTCCCAATCTCGATACCCGTTTTAACTCCATGTTAGCGATATTTTTAAATTCTAAACTCGTCTTTAAATAACCCCCCAATTTAAAATCCAATCTAGTTTCCAACGCGTCAAAATCTTTTCGAAACTCTGGTGTTTATAGTATAAATTGTAATAATTGTAACAAATTCTATGTAGATGAAACTGGTAGAGATCTAAATATTCATACTACAGCGCATAAAAAGCTATTTCTAATTGTAGCATTAATAGAGCGTTATTTAATCATGTTTCTAACTCTAACCGTTCTATTAATTTCCATTCTTTTCGTTTAATTCACAAATATAATAATTTTAGCATTTGCCGTATTATCGAGGCCACCTAAATTAAAACTAGTCCGAATTATGTTCAGAATTTAGACACTGGCTTATTCTCTCTTAATAGCCATATTGCGAGAAGTTTACTTAATTCTATTAAATAATCTGATCCCGCTCATCTCTTCAGCTTCCTTCTTAGTTATTGTTTTCCTGTAAGCACTTAGATATAGCTTTTATTATATAACACTTGTGTTGGCTCTTAATATTACCTGATCTTTTATCATACCACTTTCATATTTTTCTTTCGAGACTATGTTCAAAGTTGACCAAAAGTTCGAAAGTTTTTTTAAATTACATTTCATGTTTATTTTATTGTGGTTATCTTTTTACTGTAACATGCATGGATTATATAAAAATTTACTGGAAAGTCACATGCTTTACTTTATATAGCATTATTTTTGTTTTAATTGCACTCTATAACATATAAACATCTATTTCTAAAAACACCTCACCAAATAAAAAATTTACAAAATATCTAGGCTGCTTCATTTGATAAGTAAAGATGCGCTTAGGAATTATGAAACAAATTGAAATAAATATAAACAGAATGTAATTGTTGATTTCCCAATTTTACTACAGTTATCAATTTAACATTATATTCGTGTATACTTATATATATATTAAATGTGCATATTGTATATATATGAAATACTTTTAGAAATAATGCTCCAAAATTGGCATATTATACTGCAAATAATAAATATTTCTATCATATTACTAATTATTTTGATTTTCTATTTAATTAATGGAGTACATATTACCGTTTTTAACAAATCAATACTTGTCAACACATGTACATTTTCATAATTTTTAAAATACTCGTTATATCAATAGGCGCTTTATATAATGATAAACATACAGTAGTTGCTTCTAGTAGATGAAACTTGGTTAATTGGTCAAAACTAGAAATTATTTTATTGTTCTCAATTATTTTTAAAAACTTTAATAAACATGTATTATTCTTAAAAACATTAATAAACTCGTAGAAACAAAATACATACGCTACATATAATATAAAAATAATTTACAAAATTAAAGAAATATGTAACGTTGTAACATTATTTAATTTAGTAAGTACAAAGTTTCAGTTCCCTTACTCTAATCTCTATGTCCATATATGTCCAGATGTCCATATATATATATATATATATAACATGTGTAATATCCGAATTATTCCTTTGTTTAATGTACTAAAATATAAAATTCAAAATAAAGAATGAACAAGTGCATATTTATTATACATATTGTATATAATATAATATATTAATTTTTTTAGTTACTTTGAAAGATAAGTGTTATTTTTATTTTGTAATAATTATAATCAACAAACTGCGTTAATATAATTTAAAATCACAAAACAGTTCATAACAATTTTGAAAAATTTTAATTTTAATAATAATATATCCATTTATTATTCTAATTTTAATAATTACTTTTATTATATTGATCTTTAGATTATGTCCTATAACCGTAAATATAAGTAAAATGGATTATTGTGAATATCTAAAGTAGTGAAAGCTTAAAGGCATTCATAGACTGGTAGATAAACTACCAATAAAAAGAGAAATTACAGAGATATCAGTATGTGTGTTTTATTTGTCATGATATTTTACTTTTAAGTGATACATTTAGTATTTATTTCAAAAGATTTCATTATATTTAATTTTATGTCATTAAAAATTGAATGGCATTGAAATTAATTAATAATTTAAAATATTTCACTACACTGCTAGAATGCTTTCTTTTTCATTCAATTTTCTATTAATTATATAATATACCATATTTCAACTGATTCTATAAATTACATTTAAGTTATGTTTATTGATTCGAAATTTATAAAATAACTTATAATTTTGTACATATTACGGCCAGATATTCCTAACTGTACCACTAACATTATTATTTACAAGTTCAGCAAAGAAATATAACCATTCCATCCATAGAAATGGAATGAAAGAAATTCACAATTTTCATCAATGTTATTTAAAAAGTTATGTAATTCATATTTGAAGATTATATTTTATATTACTTTTGCTCGACACCTGCCTATCAGTAGTATAACATTTAAATTTTATCTTCATTTTTAAATTTAAACATTCATATGTTGCATATATTTTCTAATATATAGTCTTTTTACTTTATATATATACATATATATATATATATTTTAATTTTCTAAAGATTTATTAAATTAATTTATGTTACATACCAATTTTGCCCGACACCTTCAGTAGAAGAACATTTTAATTTTTCGTATATTTTGTCTATTTGAACAGCCATATAAGAACACACAATTTACTCAAGTTAGGCATTTTATTTTATTTTTTTGTGATATATCTTATTAATTATTGGTCTATGATCCATATGAAGAGGGAATATATATCATCCAGCACCTCTAATTTTTCAGTATTCAGAAGTTTATTTTTTTAAGATTGTAATTTACACTGCGGAATATTATATTTAATTGTCGTGTCTACGATAATTCTATTTCATATGACACATTGTAAAACGGTCAATTCGTTAATAGAAATGTGTATATATGTACATATATTGTAAACAATTTGATAATGTTTGTATTTAAATAGTTAGAAATAAATACATACTCTGTGTTACGCCTGAGTCTCCGGAATCAAAAATTATTTACAATTCCATCTTTTGTAATTTAGAATTACTACGCAGAAATTATGTATAATAACAATTAGACAACTTAAAATTTATTTTTCTTCTTACAATATATGTATATTTAATCTGTCATTCCGAAACTATCTCTTTTAGAAACCAGACTATCTGATCACACCATAATATTAAGGTCACTTACATAAATTGAACCCGATTATCTACATGACAGAAAACGTCATTCTTTCAATTAATTTTTAATAGGTAATCGGTCATAAAAGCAGTAACCATTTTAAGAATTGGGAGAAAATATTTCAAATAGTGTAGAGTTGTTTTCAATCGGCTTAACATGTAACGAATATAGAAGCGAAATATTTTTGTCTAAAAGCGAACTGAGATTAACAAAACGTTAATGATAAGTTATTGACCTTTAAAAACTGTTTGATAAATATAATTTCTTAAACATATTTTTGTGCTGCATTAATTAAATACGTGTTCCTAAATTGTAGTGAGCTATTTTATTTCAGGCTTTATAGTTATATAATAATTATTATATCTGCATATACCTGTTAAAAAGATATTACTGCGGTTAAAAACAATTGTCATTTATAATTTTATATACTCTTACAATATAGATTAAATAAAAAATAAAAGTTTTGCTTTATGGAAAATGGTGTCTATATATATATATTATTAAATCAAATTATGCTTATTGGAACTTTTAACAATTAAATAGTATCATATAGTCTTATTAAATAGTATATTGTTTTATTAAATTGCAGTCATTTTAAACTTGACATGATAAATGGACGCATTTTGGTAATACTTTATGCTAACCATCTTAGTTTTAAAGAACTGTAGCGTCTAAATTAACAATTACCAGTTCGACTTATTTGAGTTATCGAATTACAGAAAATTACTAAATCACAAAGAAATTGACTGAAGTATGAGAATATAGGCAAGTCTAAATTAAGACATATTTTTCATTGAATGATTGAGAATATATTTTTCTTTAAATTAATAACCAGCATTTTTAGTACTAGCAATACTTCCATTTAGTAAACATTCAAAGTCAAAATTAATACTCATACTTCTTTCTTTCATTAAGATAAATCTAAGTATATCTCTCGACTCAATGATTTATTTCGGGGAATAAAATTTATTTATTGAGCTTAAATTATTAACTATCTGTATTAAATTATTATTAAATTAATAAATTTATTTAAATTAAATTAAATATTTATTATATCAAAATCAAAAATGTCAAATTTGTCTTTCAGATTAGTATTCATTGTTTTTACCTTTGGAAAATATGTTCCAGAATATAATGCATATTAATATAAGTAATGAAAGAATTAATATTTCCATCTTATTTAATTGATTAATGTAATTGAATAATAGATAATAATGTAAAATTTTATGAATAATTATCAATGTTTTGTAGTAAACAAAAAGTACACCACAAAAAGTAAAAAAACACATTAAAATAACCTTAAAATTAAAAATAAATGTAAAATCTGAAAGCTTACCATTTGACAAAAATTTGACATTCAGCTAAAAATCTATCTTGAAAATATATTTATCTTTTTTAGAATGTAGGTCATACGTATTTAGTTAATCATTAACGCAGTGTTAAATAAAAATTTGAAATGTATATCGATATGTAAACCGTTCCAAGACATAATATATGCTACCGGGAATAATTTAAACATTGATTAATTCGTTTTCTAGATTTGTTACTTTTGCTAGTTGTGTAAAAACAAACTTCAATGAGTTTTAGAAGATAAAGTTAGATAGATAGGTAACTAAAATTACAATTTAACTCAAAAATAAGTGATATCTCCATATATTGGTAACGAGTCATTATGTTGAAACAATTCAAAGACTCATAAAATATGAATATTAACATTTCACAATATAAATAATTCCTGTTGTTCAAAATTTGCAATTATTTTAATGATAAAAAAATTCCCAATTTTGTGGGTAATTTTCATAATCTGTACTTTTTTTAATTTATTGAAGTTATATAAAATGTATAAATTAAAAAAATAATAATAAACAATAAAAATGTTATTGTATAAACTTTATCTAATTTTCCACACAAGATATATAAATGAAACCCTTTTTATTACACCTGTTTTACTTCCTACAATAATATTTTCAGTGGAAAAAATTAATACACTAATTTTATTAGGATTATATTTACTTAGAATAAATATATATATATATATATATGTAAATGTGCTTAATACATATTTGGATATTTCCTTGTTATTACTCCTACAATACCATATTTGCATTCTAAGACAGTAAATCGGGTACTTTACTCACCAGATTTATAGAAGAGGTATCCTTTACGCTTGGAATAAAAGTGTAATAGGAGAAGCGTTTCACTGACTTTAATCAAAAGCTACCAACACAATGACGCTTGATTCTTTTGTCCAATCAAAAACTCGCCAATAGAGATATTTTTACGCGTTTGTTGAATTCCTTTCTCTTTTGCCGAAGACATTGAACTTAAGCTTTCAGTATAAAATTCGATATCTTTTATGTAACCTGACAAGTAAAAATAGTAAAAAATACTTTAAAATATTTGTATCATTTCTAAATCAAACAGATACATTTATGCCATTAAAATATAAATTATTTTAGCAGAAATACACCCGGAAAATATGAGTACGGAAAATATAAACTACATTTCTATAATTATTTGCTGTTTAATTAAAGCTTAATTATTTCAATAGTGAAGCGTGTAGCTAATTCTGTTAACTCTATTAACGATGAATAATAATTAATAAAACATAAATCGTCGTTTCGTATACTTCATTCACAAGATGATTTGGACGTCTATAAAAGATATTGTAAGTAGCAATAACAATTTCGAATTGAAAGTTAACTAGTAAAATAGAAGCAAAATTAGCTTATTTGTATGCCGAGTATAGCTAATTACTTATAACTAAATACATGCATGTTTATGTTTAGATGTATGTGGAAGAGTTTTTATATATATAACATATTCTTTGCAAGTGGAAATAAGTAACCAAAGTTATTTATTTTAAGACCTTTCGTCCTCCTAATATTGTGAGATTTCCCTATGTTTGTTATAAAATTTTTCGAACAAAAAAAGGCTTAGCGTCTGAAAAACGCATTTATATGCTACGTGTTAAAAACTCAATTAATTTGGTATATAAAGTACCATATAAGCTCATAGATAAGACTCACCCAACACCGTAATTTTATAATAACACGTCTTATCAATGAAATTTAAAAAATAATTTCCTAATGTAACATAGACACCGGATAACATTTATTCTATGAAATTCAACGCTTAATTTAATAAATTTTTCTAATTCTACCGTTTTATAAAAGGCCAGTATGAAATCAAGATAAAATCCTAAAAATCCTGAAATCACTAGATCATAATGCAAAATTAACTGATTTACAGATTGACTGGGCAGATTTCCAACTGCACCTTTTTTCGTGCAATTTTCCACCTGCACCAAGTACAACTACACAAATTGGTTATAGCTGCACTCTAAAATAAGCTATCATTGAAATTTTAAAAATAATTTGCTAATCGAACATACCTATTCTTGTTTTCTAAATATACCTACTCAGGCACGTAGGAAGATTTTAAAGGCAGGGGGGGGGCATAGTCTTGAGGGGGTGCCATCGTGTTGAGGGTGTGCCATAGTGT